>CAKNXH010000981.1:0-30696 GCA_932178445.1 Andricus quercusramuli
TACGCACAACACATTAATACCTTATTTTACTCTGTAGGAGGTGGAATGTAGAGGAATAGTGAATTGGAAGTGGGCGGTTTACTACAAATGTTTAAAGTGTGATAATAAAAAGTTAAATATTACAATTTATTCTTAACTTTTTAAACTTATCCGTCTAATTTTTGATTCCCACGTGTCTACAAAATAAATAAATAAGAAGAAATTTTCAAAAATTAAACATAAATTGCTGGGTATATGAATAATTAAAAATATATTCTTATCAATAATTTTAGTACGTTTTTTAACTTCACATTAACGTCAGTCAAACACGAATTACTTAATCAACAAAATATTTCACCTTTGTGTTCTTCAACTATTTCTGAGTGTGAAAATAACTTTCTTTTAAGTCAATTTTCAAGTTGGTTTTTGGCCAAAATAAGTAGCCTCCTGGCCCACTGTGCAACCCCGTGCATAATATTTAAACAAACAAAAAATCCAACTCTAGCCAAAAAGTGCCTTCGACATATTGGGCTGTAACCATCTTAAGCATGAGAGAAAAATGAGTTTCCTCATTTTTTATAACAACAATGATAAAGGTCCCTACCGAAGGTGTCCTCGAGTTGTCGTCACGGTAGGGCTTGAGCTTTCCTCTCATGAATTTGACGGCTATGTTGGCCGTAGCTTTCCTACTGACAGGGTTTCCCATGCCAGACAGGCAGAGAACGAAGAGGAAAGTGACTGAGAGGAACACCAAAACCCATAAATGATAATGGAGATTATTTAAAAAATTTTGAAACGCTTGTCGCTACCCGAGGATCGTCGGGGCGCCCCTGGAGCCACCGCTGGGGGCCACAGCATGCGGGACGGTGGTGATCGTGAGCTGCGAGATGGTCAGGCAGATCTCACTAATCAAACAGCTGGCCAGCAAGAACATCTGCGACATACGGTAAGCAGTGAAACAACAACTGTGTCTGCTGAGGATGCTTTGGCTAGCGTTAGCTGTTTGCAGCCAACCACTTCAACAGAAATTCCGTGGGAGAGCATCAAGTGGGATACTACAATGAATGAGGAATTGATGCGTCTCTATTATGAATGTGCTAATTTCGAAACCTCACGCAAAAAAGGACAAAATTTTAGAACGAAATTTGCCGCAAAGTATCCTCAAATAGAGAAAGTCGCACTAAGAGATCTTATCGCTAGGGCGAAGGACATCAGGACTACGAGGTCTGGCTATTAAATAACGAGACTGCGCGCCTAGAGGGTGCCCTAGAGGTGTGGAGGAACAAACGAGTAGTTCGTTGGGTAGCTGCAAATCTTCTCTATTCACGTACCAAAACACGTTTTCGTCACTATTTTAGTATGTGTGCAGCAGCGGTTTGAAACGGACGTGTTCGTTTCTCGTGCCGAAAACCATGTGTGACGAAAAACACGAGCAACGTATCAATCTCAAATTTCTCGTTAAATTGAAAAAAACTCCGACTGAGTGCAATAAATTGTTGCAAGAGGCCTATGGGGACAATTCTCTATCTCGTGCGCGTGTTTTTGAGTGGTGTAAGCGCTTCAGTGAAGGCCGAGAGAGCACTGAAGATGACCAGCGCCCAGGTCGCCCTGTCACCGATTCAACTCGCGCTATCTGTAAAGCGGTATTTGGTCGATAAACGTATTACAGTGCTCCAGCACGCGCCGTACTCGCCAGATTTGGCACCATACGACTTTTTTTTGTTTCCGAAGATAAAAGCTGTTTTGAAAGGGATCCGATTTGAGTCGATGGAAGCGGTAAAGCAAAAAACGGCAGATCTCCTAAAGGCCCTCACCAAAGAAGAATTCCAGCACTGCTTCGATCAATGGAAAAAACGTATGGAAAGGTGTGTGGCGAGGGAAGGGGAGTATATTGAAGGGGGGCATTGGAATGTAAAATAATTTTTATAATAAAACCCTTTTTCGGACTTGCATGTTGGTGGCGGAAGTGAGAACGTGGTTAGTGTCAAGTGGTGAGAGGATTTACGGAATTTGTATGGTAGGTGTGAGTGGAGTGTGAGGGTGGAAGCCGAGGAGGTGATTAGGGTTGTGTGGGGTGAATTGGGGAGAGAAAAAGTAATCTTGAGCGTAGGGGTGAGGTGGGATTTAAGTAAATTGGGAAAGTGAGGTTAGGTTAGCAAGGAATCGGGGGAATTTGTGGTCAGGAGTATTGGGCCTTCGAGGGTCAAGTGTGGTGCTCGAAAATTTGTGGGGGTGTTAAGTGAGAGAAAGGGGTGTCTGCAAGGGCTGTGAGGAATTGAAAAAAAAGGAAAAAAGGGAAATATAGGGAGAATTTGGCGGCAATAGACACAGCATTCTGCAGAGACATCTGGCGGTTGAGAAGGGTACTGCATGGAGTGGTCCCAGTTACCGGCGGCAGAACGGGAGGTGGGTAGTGAGTGTACGGGTAGTGAAGTTGACGGGGAGGAAATTTTCCACGTGCCACGACGGCCAACAGCCCGTGGCTCGGTGTCTAGTGGCGCGTCAGGGAGAGGGAGAGAGCGGGATGGTGAGAACGAAGGAAGAGAGAAGGTGAGGGAGAGAACTTCGAGCGCAAGTGACGGGGAGGATCTCTTGAAGAGGAAAAGAGACAGCCAAGAGAGCCCGGACAAAAGCGTGGTAGAGAGCCCGTTTTAAAAAAAGCGGGAGAACTAGAAGGACACCCCTCCGCAAAATGGAGGGAAATGTGGAGAAGGAGGCGCTCGGTATGCTGATAGGCGAGATCAGGGGGTTGAGGGAGGAATTAAGAATTAGAGATGAGAAATGGGAAAAAGAGATGAAAGAGATGAGGGGGAGAGTAGAGGGGTTACAGAGGAGAAGGAAAGAAAAAGATGCTATAATGAAGCAGATGGAAGAGGAAAATAGGGTGTGGAAGGAAAGGACGGAAAAAAGGCTTGAGAAGATGGAGGGCAGGACGCAAATGGAAGTAGGAGGCGGAGGTGGGGGGAGCGAGATTAAAGGTATTTGGGAGAGGGTAGAAAAGATGATAGAAGAGACAGTGGGAGAGCGTAGGAGTGAGAATGAAGAGAGGGCACATAGGGAAAGGTTAAGGGCAATGGAGCTGAGAATGGAGAGAAAAGAGAGGGCATACAGGAGAAATAATATTGTGGTAAAAGGGTTAGAGGCAGGGTAGGGAAAGTTAAGTTGGAGGGGAGAAAAGACAAGGAAGTGGCGGTTGTGAAGATGGAGAGCTGGGAAGAAAAGTTGGGGGTAATGCAAAATAAAAATAGGATAAAGGATAAGGCAGTTTTCATCGATCACGATTTAACGAGAAAGGAAAGGGATGTGCAGAGAACGCTGAACGACAGGGCTTGAAGGGAGAAGAGTGAAGGGAGATCGGCGAAGGTAGGATATCGGAAAATAAAAATAGACGAGAAAATGTGGGTGTGGGATGAGGAGAAAGATGTGTTGAAGGAATTGCAGGAGATTTTGTTTTGTAGGCAGTAGGGGGTGGGGGTAAGGCAGGGTAGAGGAGTAGTGAAGGTGCTGTATTGGAATGTAGCAAGGGTAAAGAAGAAGGACGAGGAGTTCTGGCGTTATATCCAGGAATTCGACGTTGTGGGAATGGTAGAGACATGGGTAGAAAGAATGGAATGGGATAGGATAGAGCCAAAGCTGCCAAGGGGGTATAGGTGGAGACTTCAGGAGGCGGTCAGAGTGAAGAAGAAAGGAAGGGCCAGTGGGGGAATTATAACCGGGGTTAGAGATGGATTAGAGGAAAAAGTTCATGGAGAGGAAGAGGGGCAGGGAGTGCAAATGAGGGAAGTAAAAATAGGAGGCATAACCTGTAAGTTTTTTAAAGTGTACAATAAGGAGGGGATGGAGAGAATTAAAGAAAGTATGGAAGACCTGCTGGGCGAAAAAGAGGAGAGTATGGTGATAGTGGGTGGGGATTTTAATGCGAGGATGGGGAGCGAAGGGGTACTTTACACGGAAGGGGAGAGCTTCGAAAGAAAATCGAAGGATATGATAATAAATAAGGAGGGGGAGATTCTCAGGGACTGGATGGAGGATAGAGGCTGGGCGGTGGCGAATGGTATGGCAACGGGGGACGAAGAAGGAGAATACACATACGTAAGTAAGGTGGGGGTATCGGTGATAGATGATGTGGTTATGAATATGCAAGGATGGGAGGAGACGGAAAAATTCGCAGTAGAGTGGAGGGTGAAATCAGACCATCAGCCATTGAGTCTATGGATAAGAGGTGAGGGTGGCCTGCACGAGGGAGGCGGTGGAGAAGTATCAAGAGGAGCTAGGAAAGGTACGCCATGGTGGGATAGAGAGTGTAAAAAGATGAAGAGGAAGGTCAAGAGGAAGTACAAGAAGTGGAAAGAGGGTAATCCGAGGAGGGAGGAGTACGTAGAAATGAGGGAGGGGGTGATGTGTAAGAAGGAAGAACAGGAAAAGGAGCAAGAGCTGGGAGAGAAGTTAGCAAATGTTAAGACAGAGGGAGACGTCTGGAAGATAATAAATAGATTTAGGAAGGGTAGGGTGGGGGGGGGCAGCGAGAAGATAGGAAGTGAGGAATGGAGGGAATTCTTTAAAGAATCATTCCAAGGCTCAGATTCAAGAAAGACGGACGTGGGAAGTAGAAGAACGGGGGAGGCCGAGATGGAGGAGTTGAATGACGAAGAGATAGAGAAGCAGATAAGGAAGTTGAAAAGGTCAAAAGCAGCAGGGTTGGATGGGGTGGAGAACGAAGCATGGCTGTTTAGTACACAAGAGGTGAGGGAGAGGCTGAAGGAGGTAGTGAAGAAAGTATCGAGGGGCGAGGCATTCCCAGGAGGGTAGAGAGAAGGGTTAATAGTGCCACTGTATAAGAAAGGAGATAGAGATAGGCAGGAAAATTATAGAGGGATTACGCTAATGAATACGGCGTATAAAGTATACGCGATGGTGGTGGCAGAGAGACTGCGGAAGGATGTCGAGGGGAAAGGAATATTGCCCGAGAAGCAGGCGGGATTTAGGGCGGGTAGGAGTACTATCGACAATATCTACGTTCTGCAGCACGTGGTGGATAGAAAATAAGCGAAGAAGGGGAAGAGAGTGTAGGCGTTTTTTGTGAATCTCAAAGGCGCGTTCCCGTCGGTGGATAGGGGGAGGTTGTGGGAGTCGATGGATGATAGGGGAGTAGAAAAAGGCCTAATTGAGAGGGTAAGGGAGATATATGAGGAGACCAAAGACAAGGTAAGAGGAGGGGAGAGGATTTCGGAGGGATTCTGGATGGATAGGAGAGTAAGGCAGGGGTGTCCTCTGAGCCCAACGCTGTTTGCGATTTTAATTGCGGATATCGAAAGTATGCTGGAGGGGTTAGAATTTGGTCACTAGCGTATGCAGATGACATAGTGTTGCTAGAAAATAGCGAGGAGGCCTTAAAGGAGATGATGAAGAGGTTGAGAAGATACCTGGATAAGAAGGGGTTAGAATTGAATGCGGAAAAGTCCAAGGTTATGGTGTTCAGAAAAGGAGGGGGAAGGGATAAGGAAGGAGAGTGGAAGTGGAATGGAAAGGAGGTGCAGGAGGTGAAAGAGGAATGGGGGAGTGGATGGTCACATAAAAGAGAGAGAGTGAGGAGAGCAAATGTGGTGATGAGGCAGGTGTGGGGGTTGGGAAAGAAGCTATTCGCAGATGATCTTGGACGGAGAATCAAGCTGTTTGATTCGCTAGTGATGAGTGTGCTATTGTGTGGAGTGGAGGTGTGGGGGTGGAAGGAAAGTGAAGAGGTAAATAGAACGCAGGAGAGGTATCTAAAGTGGACCCTGGGGTTGGCAAGGAACACGCCTAAGTATATTGTCAGGAGGGAGACGGGGAGAACGAGTGTAGGGATTCTAGCAGGGAGCAGGGCGTGTAAATATGAGTAGAAATTTTTGGAAGAGGGGGAAAGTAGGCTGGTTAGGGAGTGTTGGTGGGAGAAGGAGAACAGGAGAGGGGGTGGGAAGATGGAGGCTGAGAGGGAAAGGTATTTTAGAATGAATGGACTGCAGATGGATGAAGTGAGAAGGATGCACGAGGATGGAAGGAAGGTTTATGACTTGGTTAAGCAAAATGGCATGGAGAGAGAGAAGACAGAGGGGGAAGAGAGAATAAGAGAGTCAAGGTTTAACGGGAACTATGGGTGGATTATGCCAAGGACAAGAGCGCAAGATTTATGTCAGAAAGGAGAGAGAGGAAGTCAGCAGCTTATAGCGAAGATGAGGTATGGGTGCATGGAGGGTTTCAATACGTTCTGGCTCTCACGGGAGAAGAGGATGTGTGAACTGTGTGGAAAGGGGGATGCACGAGTGGAGTACTAGTTGGAGGAGTGCCTGGAGGTGGAAAGAAGTGAGATAAGCATGGAGGTATTGTTGCATGAAAAGGGGGAAAAAAGGGCAGTAGCATGGGTAAGATGGAGATGAAGAGAAGGAAGGAGGAAGAGGAATGGAGACGGAAAGATTGTAAATAGGAGAGAAAGTAGATATAAGTAACATGTAAATATTGTAAATAGTAGATAAGTAGTAGGTATTAGAGCGAAAACAGAGGTTGGTAAGCGAGGCAATGCGAAAAAGTAGGGACACGCGTGCGAGGTGAGGCGAAGCGAGGAAGGCAAGGCGATAAAAGCGTGCGACTTAGAGATATGGAATGGATGGATGTTAGTCTTTAAGGGTTAGTTTTCAGAAAATTCTGTAAAAATGGAAGTGTAAGCAAGTCAATTTTTTAAGGCCAGCAGGCTGAAAAATAAACGTTCATCTATCTAATAAAACCCTTTTTCGTAACCAGTCTCGTTATTTAATAGCCAGACCTCGTAATCTACTCATCTGAAAAGATCGAGCAATGGAGATGAAAGAGCAGGTTGATTTAGAGTGGAAAAACAACAGTAATGAACAGCAGTTATAGGAAGCCGCGTCACACGAACAAGCAGTGGCAATTGATTTTCTTCCTCAACCTGGTGATGATCCAGCACCACCACATCCTCCGGAGGTAGATGGCCTAATACAGCCAGTGCCAGAAGCAGAGGTTCAACAACTAAGGAGGCGATTAAAATGGACATACCATATGAACAGAGATGTGATGCGCTTTTATTTTTTGGCAAAGAAAAGTGGGCGAAGTGTAAGGAGAGAACATCATCGACTCTTCTCACCCAGTACCCAGAACTGACCACAGGAATAAATGAGCAGAATCTAGCAGATAAAAAACGCTCAATATCTGTAAACAGATTGCTTTTGGCTGTTGAAATAGCCGTCATCGGAATGGTAGTGGAACAGCAGCTTCCTATTGATCAACTTCCATTGGAGGATGTGTACAACGAAGACTTGATTGAAGCTGAAGGCATAGGTGCTACGGATAATGAACATGAAGCACCGGATCCACTAGAACCACATCCGGACATTATAAACGATGATCTGATCAGCGAAGCCTCAGAAAAACTACATCACCTTGGAAGGAATTTCGGCCATGCTTTACTAGAGTTCAGGCATGTAGATTCAACACGAAGGCATTCACTGCCCAAGATAAACATCACAATTGATCTGCGGGCACTAATAGAACACCTGAATCGCAAGGTTTTACCTATGCATTTGAACGCAACACAAAATGCGTTAGAGGTGCAAACTCTTGTATACTGTGCAGCTGTGGCAACCGTTAGAACGTTAGGCCGCAGAACTAGGCCTATAAATACAGCCTTTCCCCCAGGACGGGAGCGAGATCCACGATGGAAGATCAGGTTGGATATGGATGTCAGCAAAGCTTATACACCATGTTATTAAAATCATCCACCCTCGGTACATTGAGACATTGCCACCAGCAATATTGGATGAGATTATAGACTCCCAACGGCAGAGACTGGATGTTTTTACTGCTAGACTGCGTCGGTACATGAAAAGTAGTGCAAGAAGGCGACAAAATCGAACTTTTCAGGCAGATGAAAGAAGGTTTTATCGTGAACTGAGTACAAAGAAAAATAACCAACAAAAACCGAAGTCCCTCAATTGGAAGACATGACTAACTATTGGTTGGATGTTTGGGGAAAAACTAACGAAAGCAATTTGGACACTGCGTGGTTCCAACTAGAGAAAGCAAGAGCAAGCTATAACCTTAAAATGGAGGTGACTAACATCACAGCTTTAGATGTTTCTGCGGTTTTTAAAAAAGCAAGTAACTGGAAAGCTCCAGGTCCGGACGTGGTGCACTACTTCTGGTACAAATACCTGAATTTCGACCGATAGCCCGTCTTCCAACAATATACATATAAATGTCTTACAGCTATCATAGGAGCTCAGAAGGCAATTTTATTAAGCACCTGTCGCATTGTAACAAATTTCCTAGACCATCAGAAAGCCAGCGACCCATATCATCCCCATATCATCAGTCACTTGACTTAGTCCGTGGCTATGACGAAAAACCGGGTTCACCCGAGAAAAAGTTTAAATAAAAAATTAATAATAATAATTTATATATATATATATACATTATATATACATATTATATCTGATATATATATATAATATAATATATATATAATTTAAATAATAATAAAATAGCCTCGGTGGCTCCGTTGGTTAGACGCTCGGACTTCACCTCAGAGGTCCGGGGTTCGATCCCTGTGCCGGTACCTCTTGACATTTTTCTATGTACCTTTACCGAGGTTCTGGTGGTTCGGAACCCACCTTAAGCTGTAGGTCCGCCCATCATGCACTTGACTGCAACCCAGTCCATGAATGATGGGGTAAAAACCAGGCTTTTCCCAATATGTCAGGGCACACGCTCTTATCAGGTCACTTGATTGCATTATAATAATGCGTCCGTGAGTGATAATATATACCAGGAGAACCCCGTGCATGATATTCAAACAAACAAAAAATCCAACGCTAACTACTAATGCCTTCGACATATTGGGCTGTAACCATCTTAAGCCTGAGAGAAATATGAGTTTCCTCATTTTTATAAGAATAAATTCACGGAATTCGAGAAATCCAGAGAACGTGAATTCCGAGCATTCCGCGAATTCAGTGAATTTCAAGAATTCAGTGAATTTCGCGAATTCCATAAATTTCGTTGATTCAGTGAATTTTGTGAATTTAATTATTTCCTTGAATTTATTTAAATATCGTGGAATTATTAAATTTAAAGTTACTAATATAATAATTCTAATCAAAAAATTTGGTCAAACTTTTTTGTTCACAAATATAAAGTGTTTTGATTTTGTGGTATGTATGAATTGAATTGAATTGAATAATTCATGAATTCCTTGTGAATTGAATGGTATACTTGAATTCCATGAACTCCATGAATTCCGTGAATTTCATGAATTTCATTATTTCCGTGAATTCCTTGAATTCCATAAATTCCGTTAATACCTTAAACTCCATATACGCCGTGAATTCCGTAAATTCCTTTTATTCGAATAATTCAGTGAATTCCTTTCATTCTATTAATTCAGTGAATTCCATGAATTCCGTGAATTTCATAAATTCAGTGAATTCCATAAATTTCATAAATTCAGTGAATTTCATAAATTCAGTGAATTCCGTGAATTCTACGAATTCCGTGAATTCCATGAATTTTGAGTATTACTTGAATTCTGCGAATTCCATTGATTCCGTAAATTCCATAAATTTCGTGAATTCCTTAAAATTAATTAACTCAGCGAATTCTTTGAATTCCGTGAACTCTGTGAATTTCATGAATTTCATGAATTCGGTGAATTCCATCAATTTCGTGAATTCCTTAAATTTCATAAATTGCGTGAATTCCTTGTGCACAATTTTTGACTAATAAACGGTAAAATACATGTATTGGAATGCTCGACGGTGACTTCACGATTTACAGCACCTGCAATACATGTATTGCAATTTTGGTCATCCCAATACCGTGTTTGCAATTTTGCCTTTACGCTTGAATTGTAGAAGTGTTAAAGAATTCCATAAATTGTTAACAGTGTATATTATTTATTTCAAAAACAGTAAGCTTTCATGAATTACTTAGAAGAAAAATTTTTGAAACCAAATGATGATTGTTTGAACAATTGGAAATTAGTTAAAAAATACTTGGAAAATTGTCACTCATTGAATAAAATTAATGAATGTTGAGAAAATTAAAAAAAATACAATCCTTAACATGAATTTCGCATAAAACTGCTATTTTGCATTTTTGGAGCATGTTCAGGAAACGGTATGAAGGGCTCGGGGGGGGGGTGGGCGAGCAATAAAAAGAATTTTTCGTATAAATTTTCTTCCAGAACTTTTTATTTAGAATTGACTAAACTTTATTCCAAAAAAGGAAATAACAAGTTCCTCTTTTTTCCATTTGTGTCCGGGTACACGGGTTAATGTTGCCTAATTGGAAAAAAAGATCACCAAAAATCGGAGGTCGAATTCTCGGACCATCCTAGCATATGCGCAGGAAGTTCTGAACGTTGAAATAAACGAAATTTTCTATTGATTGCTAGTTAAATTAAAAAAATGACACTGTTAAAAATAATATTAAATTTAATATACCTATGTGTATTAAAATTAATATATCAATCATATGAAATCGCCATTAAGAGCGTGTATATTAAATTTTATATACATTCATGTTAATCACTTACAAGAAAAATCAAATAATTCCATTTCACACAAATTCAAAATAAGTTCAACATGAATTTTCGACTCTAAATAATAAAACATGATAACTTCTTTCAGTTAATCAAAAATATGACTGGATTTTAAGTCAAAAAGATCAATTAAGAAAACAAATAACATACCTAACCTACAATTAACTGTACTAGCATTAAATTTCTACTATTTAGACTAGATTTTGGAAAAAGTTCCACCCGTACGTCGCACTTTCATTATAAATAACAATTCAGTCGACGAATTCTAGATTATTAATTTAATTGCGAATATTTGACAAGATTTGAAGAAATGAAAGCACTTTGAGTTTTCATGCACACTGCTAAACCGACCTGTATATTAAATTTAATACACATGTGTATTAAATTCACTACACCTATGTATGTTACATTTCATTAGCGGTAGTGCATATTTGCTTCACACGCATGTACATTAAATCTCATAGAGATTTTTCTAACAGTGTACTTACTTTTTTTCTCATTGAAAACGAATTTATTTTATGATCAAATGATCAAATGGCACTTCTCAGTTTACACTCACCCGCCATTTCATGGTAGTAGTAATTATACGTTTCAGCTATCCCCATTTTGATTAAATTCAACACTATTTTTTGTAGAAAATTGCTTCTTTATCGGACTTGCATGTATTCTTTCGTTCGTGTGATATCCGTACTAGTTTCATTTAAAATGAAACTCGTCTGCGTAAACGCGAGCAAGGTTTGACATTTTCAAACAACCGTGAGTACGTCTGTGTGCGAATTTTAATTAATTTGCGATCTATATGTACAACATTGTGTGTGTATACATTGTCTTTACAATGTGCATAATTTACTATAGTTGTGCAAAGCTATTCAGCCGTTTCAATTGAAATTTGCGAGTTAAATAAGGAGGAAACTACAAATTTATTTTACTGCTCTTTATTTTACCTCTTTTGCTGAAAAGGAACCCAAAATGATAAATGGTTTCCAAATGAACCCTAACTATGGACTGTAACGGTTCCAATAGAGCCCTTTTTTCACTTCTGCCTTGACTCACTACGAAGATTTTAAATAATATTGTAATGGGAAAAATTTAATGAAGAAACTAAAATTATAGACATTAAGCATCCTTGAAAGGAAGAAAGTACACATGAAATATGACAGTTTTTAAGGTTATGTTGACAATTCGACGTTTTCAACTGCGCATGTATTAAAAAAAGCGCGGTACTACTTAAAATTATATAATATATACTTGCAATTTTACGTTAGTATTACATTTTTAGGAAGTTAGGTATTTCTGTCATTCAATTTAATTTATTTTCAAAAACAATACAAAGTGTTTGCTAATATTTATTTGCTTAATTAGTCATAGTACTTGTTGATTTCAAATAGGCCCGCGCTTTTTGGCACATGCGTAGTTGAAAATATGAATAGCCATCTATCGGATATCAACGAACTAAAAAGAAACCCTCAAAAAGAGTTCTATTGGAGTCTCAGTTCTAAATGATACCAACTTTTACTTGAGCCGCAACATCACTGAACCCTCAGTTTTTTCTATGATGAATCTAGTCAAATTGTAAATAATTCTAATAAGAAACTATAAACTATTGATAATAAGGATTAAATAAATACGCTTTTTCTTGCAGTGTG
The DNA here is from genome assembly GCA_932178445.1 of Andricus quercusramuli. NCBI lineage: Eukaryota > Metazoa > Arthropoda > Insecta > Hymenoptera > Cynipidae > Andricus > Andricus quercusramuli. The sequence continues at coordinate 12,214 of CAKNXH010000981.1, forward strand.
TCAACTTTTGTTTAAGCCGGGAAAAACTTGTAAGTAAATAAGGGTCTTAGTTCGCAAGTGTACTCATTCAGAAAACCAAAATCAGAATTAGTTGCATTTTTTTGAGCTCATCACTTATTATACAAATGCTGCGACAGATTCCGGATGCAACTACTTATTCTTAAACTTAGTGGGAAATTCTTACAATTAGACAAGTATATTATATTCTTAAGGTTAAAGGGCCTCCATCGCACATTAAGAATATATTCTTGGCGTCTATTTAAGTTGCAAATATTCCTAAACTTAGTGGGAAATTATTAAAATTAGGATATAGTTTTCTTGGTGTGGTCTTTCGCTAGTGAGTTTTTGCATATGGGCCGATATTTTTTTAGTTAATAAAAATTTAATAAATGTTAGCTTATAAAACGATCATGAATTTGATCAGATCAGATAATCCTTAATTCTTCTTTGGACATTACACGTCTAAGTTCAAAGAAGTTTTTGAGTTTAAATTGAAAGTCTTTGCTTCATGAAAAACGATTTAGTAAACAACTAGAGATTTTTCCATTCATATACAAATAAAAAATATACCTTAAACAAATAAAGGAAGAAAACGAAAGATAGACGAAAGTACATGGGCGCGAAATGTACGAAAAACTGGTAAGAAGGTGGCGACTATATACCTCACAGGTTAGGCGAGTTGACAAATATATGTATCGAGCTGGGAGAATTTCCAGATGAATGGAAAAAGGCGATTATCGTCCTTATATGCGAAAGAAAGGGAGGTGAAAGTAAATGCAATAATAAAAGAGGTATCATCTAATTAAGTATCGTAAGCAAAATATTTATTCAAAAATACGTATTTGTAGGGTTATGAAAATAACAGAAGAAAATACATGAGAAGTCAAGTGTGGATCCATGACAGGAAGATCATTATTGGATCAGATATTTAGCTTGAGACGAACACAGAAAAAAGTTTAACAGTAAATAAAACAGTTTTCTGTGCATTTGTTAACCTAGAAAAAGCGTTGATCAATCAGGATGGAAGTGAACTTTGGGAAGTCCTGAAAGAGTACGGAGTCAATTGATGGCTCCTACAAGCGATAAAAACAATATATACAGGTAGTAAAGCGAGTGTAAGGGTAAATGGAAAATTGAGTGACTGGTTCGATATTATGCAAGGTGTTATGAAGGATGCGTTATGTCTTCATTGATAATTATTGTATTCATGGACAAATGTTCAAGAGTGGCCCTCCATGACGAAGAAGGTGTGGATCTCGGAACGATGAGAGTGTGTGGGTTAGCGTTCGCAGATGATAAGGTTGTCTTGGAAGAGTCAATCGAAGACTTGCAAAGAATGTTGACTAAACTGAATACAAGCATAAAAACATGATTCTCAAAATTAACGTAAATAAAACAAAAATCATGGCATTTGAAGGAAAGGGCAAGAAAACAATATGCAACATTATCCCAAACGATGAGAAAATAGAACAAGTTGACAAGTTCGTATATCTTGGTTAGATAGGCGTATAAACGAGGATAAGAAGGTTATTGATAGAGCAGTATCCATTATCAGAAGTAAAAAAATATCAGTGGTATCTGATAATCAGCTATTGGACAAAGTCAGTAACGTGAGAATCCTCAATGAATGTGGCATAGATGAGACACTATTTGACAAGAGTGAAAGAAACTTGTTGAGATGATTTGAGCATGTTGAGAGAATGAAAGATGAACGACCGAAGAAACAAGTATATCGAGGTAAGGTAAATGGTAGCGTACCCAAAGGCAGACCGAGGAAAAAGTGGTTGGAATGTGTAAATGAGACCCTAATTCAAAAAAAATATAAAAAGTCATAGAAAGACAAGAGCTTGCATGAGGAAATGCATGGACGTGAAGGAAGCTGAAGAGGTATGCCAGGACAGAAAAGTGTGGTGACAAAATAGTTTACAAGAAATGCATGATAAAGAATGTCATTGGAGTATATCAATAACGCCTGTATCAATTGACTTCTTACTCGAAGCTCTAAAAGGAAGGAAGCTCTCTCGGTCGCTCCTCGATCTATCCTGGCATTGATGACAAATTAATGAATTGGCGTAATTTAAAGGAACTCAACTACTCAGGATTCTCCTTCATTGTTTCAAACTTTATTTCAAAGATACTATCCTAATTCAATCAGGATTTGCATAGCAGAAGTATGTTTATGAGAATTTCCTTTCTAAAATATATTAGTTTGTGCATTATTGTAACGACTTTGAACTCCATGTTTTTGTGGAGATCTTGTTGTGCATGTTTGCATTAATTGTGGGAAATTATATAACTGATATTATAGTGTGTGCAATTTTTATTGTATCGACTGTGCACTTTATTTCACAATAAATACCTCGTTGTGCATGGTTGCATCAGCTATTGAAATTTTATGGGAGTTTTTACTTTCATTTTTTTCAAAGAATAGATCCAGAATTTAATTCGTAACGACCTTGCACTTTATTTAATAATAAAAACCTCGTGCGAACAAAGTTTTAGTATCTCAGTATAAAAAACGATGAAACATTCCATGTAATTTAAAGTTATCTGAAACTGAATTCAGATTCAGATATTGTGCGAGAAAATTCAATCACTCATAAGCATGAGTATAAATAAAAATAAATCCTATGAGAGTCTCAAGTTATGGCAAATGCCCGCAATCATCTATCCCTTGAGTGAATCAACAGTTCGTTTTTTTCGTAATGATTTAAATTTCAGTGAAGATTTTAATTGTAATTATTAATCTTCCTCAATTGCAGTTTATTCAATGGTCAAATTTAGTTTAATATGTCTAGGGCTAGTTTTAATGTCCTATCAGTATTGGAATCAATTTATATTGTTTTCAATTTACTTTACAACTGATACCTGCCTGGTGGGACACTCGAGGAAATGATAGTAGAGTGATTGCGTAAAAGTAATTGTCTATCCGGCGTATTCAATTTTGTAGAGAATAACAGAGAGCCATAAATCGCCACAAATTTATTCCAAAAAATAGTATTCATTAACATGAATTTAAAATACAACTGCTATTTTGCATTTTTGGACCATTCTGAGGGCACAGACAAGGATATGGTGGGGAAAGGGAGTCAAAATTGAACGTTATTGGGTAGAAATTATTCCTTGAACATTGATTTCATCCCCCATGTTGATTATAAAAGCGCTGGAGCACGGGTTAATTTTGCCCAATTAAAAAAATGATAAGGAATCAATCTTTCCCGAAAACGAAAAATTTGAGGGCGAGATCGATCACCAAAAATTAAAAGTCAAATTTTTTGACCACTCTAACACATGCAGTTGAAGTTCTGAACGTTGAAACGAATGCAATTTTTTATTGATTGCTACTTAAACATAAAAAATTACTTTCCGCTTTTTTTCCATTGAGACTACTTTTTGTTAAAAATTGATTCTCTATTGGACTTGAGTAAATTCTTCCGTTTGTGCCCTAGTAAAAATGCTTTGACTTGAATTTGACTTGGCGATGTCTTAAGTTTGTCTTCAATACATCGATGTCTGGACTGCGTCTCAAAACTGAGACATGGTGATTTCAAGTCGGCGTAAACTTGTCTCAAGACGAACCTTATTGGACTCAGAAATGAGACTGGTAACAGATGCGCAGGATTAAATTTAACGAGTGAAAAATTTGTAATAATTTAATTATTTATTTTTAATTGAAAAATTCAGAATCAGTGGCTCTGAACGAATATAACCCTGAAAAACTTTCTTCAAGCAAATTAAAATTGTAATTTTCTATAAGGATCTCCTAAGCCTATAGAAATACGTAAAAACAAAGAACATTTTCGGTATCGTCGTGAAACAAGTATAAAAAAAAAAAAATTGATTAGCATTTCGAACTCGAAAGTTCATTGCCTCACTACCCGATTCGGGTAGTGTTTCTAGGTGGATAAATACTACCAGTGTGGGTCCACCACACCCACGACGGGTCAACAACACGCAGTATTCCCCGAACGGTCACCCATCCAAGTACTAACCGCGCCCAACACTGCTTAACTTCAGTGATCTAACGGGAACTGGTGTTTTCAGCGTGGTATCGCCGTTGACAAGTATAAAACAAGTATAATACAAATGAAAATCTATAAATGAATTGATTCAATAAATAAATATATATATATATATATATATATTCTATAAAATATACAAAGTTTCTCTAATTATTAACAAAGATTAGCTTTTATGATAGTCAGAATGACCCTTTTATCCAGGGCAGGTATATAATCGAAGTTATGAACCGCTCGTCTTGAAATCATAAGAATTCGACTCAAGATATAAATCTATGTCTTTAAGACATAGATTCTTGTCTCCCCAACATAAGCTGAAGTCTGGCTGCGTCTTAATAAGGAGACATGCTGAAGTCGAATTTTTCTCAGATGTGTTAACTGTCCTCAGTTTTATTACAAATTAAACTCATGTACGCAAACGTGAGAAAGGTCGACAGTTTTTAAACAATTATGAATGTGTCTGTATGCGAATTTTAAATAATTCGCAATCCATATATGTAAGGAATTTGCGGATCGTACATTGTCTGCACTATGTGCATAAAGCATGAGGCATGAGGCCTCATTTTCTTCGCCTTTGTCCTGATTTTGCTGGCAAATTCTAATCGAAACGGCTGAGTAGCATTGCACAGCTACCGTAAATTATGCACATTATAAAGACAATGTATACACCAGAAATTTCTGACATATGGATTGCGAATGATTTAAAATTCGCATTACAGTTGTTCAAAAATTTCCAGCCTTTCTCACGTTTATGTAGATGAGTTTAGTTTGTAATGAAACTGAGGACAGTTAAGACACGAACGAAAGAATTGACTAAAGTCCAATAGAGAAGAAATTTTTACAAAAATAGTGTTAAATTTGATCAAATGGTTAGCCGAAACGTAAAATTACTACTACCATGAAATAGCGGGTAAGTGTAAACTGTGAAGTAATTTTGTATGTTTCAGTAGCAATTAATAAAAAGATTTCGTTCATTATATCCTCTCGAAGCCTTCAAATTTTGTTGTTATTGAATTGACAATAGCTTTGTAATTAGTACAAATTTATTTTAGTTAACCATTTAACTGGTAAGACGCATATATGCGCACTTGGAATAACTGCCACAAAACTCAATGTCTTTTGATCAAAATTGGTATACCGTCGTTTTTTTTGGTCGCTGGTGACGAATCCGGGGTTAAAATTGATAAATTAAAAATGGCGGATCCAATATGGTAAACTAGAATGAAAAAATCACGTGATTTGAATGAAAGTCAGCATACTAAGTGGGTTTCTTGGTTGCTGATGACGAATCCGGGATCAAAATTGAAAAATTTTAAATAGCTAATAATATAGTAGAATAGTCATCAGCGACTTAGAAAACTCTTTAATACTGCCTTTCATTCAAGTCACGTGATTTTTGCAGTTCAGTCCGTCATATTAGATCCGACATAATGGATCCGCCATTTTCAATTTCTCAATTTTGACCCCGAATTCGTCATCAGCGACCTAAAAACTCTTAGAAAATGAACTTTCATGATGAATACGGAATTATTTGCTTTTACCTGTTTTGGCACATAACGTCGATTTCGAGCCTAACACTTAACTGACTAATTAAATTGTTCGGTTTAAATTAATAAATAATATTTTTATCATTTGAGGAAGAAAGAGCGTTGCTGGCTGGGCTAGATTTTCTTTACTGCACAAAGGGCCTTGGCCGTTAAGTAGGTCAAAAATGCCCTTGGCTGGAACCAGATTTTCAAAGAGCCCTTTTACAGGACTTTGAATTATAACTTTTTTCCCGAATTTTTGAACCTTATCACCACCCCCATGGTCATGGTGGCTACAAATGTGTTTTATGGTTCTCATTTTTTTTATACATTTGTGTAATAGAAAAATCTGAAAAAAATTGGTACAAAACAAATAATTAGAATACACAAAAAAAATTGTGTTTAGTGTTTTGTCCGGAATTATTATTATTATTATGGATTAATACTGAAATGCTAAATATTACTTATGATAACATGCTGTATTTATCAATGTTTCAGTATGTTTTAATCAGTGTGTGAAACGGAAATTCTTTGCAAAAGTTTTGGAATAATCGTCGTCGCTTTCCTCATTAATTACAGGCACCATTTTATGTTGTGCGAACAGTTTGCTCAATATTTCTGCTGGTCGAACGATTTTCGATAAATATCGAGCATGGGATGGATAGTGAGTTACAGCAGCAGCATGCGAGCAGCAACTGATCGTACGATTAGCATTTGCGCACTCACAACAATATCGTTTAATTCCTTCGAAACCAATGGAATCAGGTGTTTATTTAACAAAACGCTTAAAACGCTGACGATTCGTATGTCGTGACTGAACTTCCCAAGTGTTGGCGGTTTCTTTAGCGCAGAAAATGTCAATTTTTATGTCATTGTCCATCAATTCAGCTAAATACGGTACAGCTTGACTGAGTGATATGAACCCGTGAACAATATTTCGAGATCGTTGACAGTCATTTCCGGAAAATCTCCCACATCTGATGAACATGTATGTTCGAAAGAAATCTTTCGCCTACTCCATCGTTTTTCTTGAATATCTTCAGCCAAAATATTCTCGGAATCATTAGTTGATTCCAAACGCGATACAATGGACTCGCAGTTTTGCACATATTTTGCTTCAATGCGTGTATTTGTTGCCATACTGCCGTGATATGGAAGAACACCGTTGACTGCATTTCGGATAAGACCCTTGAGCCGCCTACAGTTAACTGCGTTCAGGTGACTTATCCGAATTGCAGTTAACGGTGTTCTCTTAAATCAAGGCAGCATAGGTCTAAGAAAGAAATATAATCTAGGTAAAATAAATTACTCACAAAGAAAATAAAGATAGACGAACACTCATTAATTCCTGGGATTTTTACACGGTCCTTGCAGATCATACAATTGCTTACAGTTGGTAGCAAATCGGGTTCGTACCCACAACGAGCGAATTCCAAAACCAATGAACACACCAGAAATCATCAATAGGCTACCAATGGTCAAAGGTGTCTCTGGCCTCAATCGAACTACCACTGATTTCAGTCGACGGGGGCTTTGTATGGTTGACGGTCACTTGTGGTCCCCTGAGGGGGTGAGGAGGTTTGTCATAGAGGTTTCGGATAATACTCTAAACACCTGGGATAGGATTCGCCTTTTTCTCGGCGAGAACTTCCTAGGGGATCTCACCTTCTGGTTTCCATAAGCTGTTCCAAGAGCGGGGGTCGTGACCTCCTTCTGGATGCCGGCTTTTCTGGAGAAAGTTCATGGGGAGGGCGAGGCCTTTTCTGATCATCAGGGTCCCGGTGATGTTGATTTACGAGGGAGTCCTTCCAAGCCTCTTCTAGGAGTTTTTTCACGGGTTTGGGGTTACTTGAATCCGGTTGCGTCACAGTGACTCCCTGATCATGATAACGATGGGTTAGGTAGTGCTGTCTCGAAACATTCAGAACAGTGAATTGGCCTACTGGTGGGGGTTCAACCTCGTCGATTATGGGGAATTTTTCACAGGTGAAAGATCGAGGGGTGAGGCCCACTGGTTGAGGATGTCTTCCTCTTCACAAGTCGGTTGTGGTGTTGATTCCGCATGATTTTCCGGGGCTACGGCCCCAGAAGTTAGTTCATCAGCGAAAGGGTAAGGCTTCACCTGGAGGAATCTCCGGGATAGGGGAGGCCACTCTTGGAGGGGAGGTAGACGGTTCAAGAAGCCTGGTAATGTTACCATTTTGAGGCTTCTTGCGTCTACGTTTCCGGGGTAATGGCACGTACCTCTTCTTATTATTCCTTTTTTTGGGCTCAAATACGAACCGGTTTCAACCCTGCTTTCGTATCAAAATCCCAGATCAAAACGGGGGGGGGGGGCCAAAAGTCGGATCCGCCTCTCCGCATTCCGCCTGACTGGACCCTCTCGTTTGAGAGAGAGATAGACTGGCATTAAGTTAAAGGGGCTATTATTCGATTTAATAGTCCGTAAGTTTTTGATGAATAAGTTTTGAGAAACTGGATAAAAAATCAAGTTTCTCCAAGTGATTATAGACCTATCTATTTACTATGTGCGTTATCTAAAGTTCTTGAAAAAATAGTACACAAACAGTTTGTTACTTTTCTCGAGACTAATAATCTTCTCGATGTATACCAAACGGGCTTTAGAAAGGGTCATAGTACTCAGACCGCATTACTCAAAATAACAACTGACATTAAACAAGCTATTGATTGTCGTAAAGTAACCTTATTGGTCCTCTTCGACTTCAGTAAAGCGTTCGACTTAGTAGATCATGGCATTCTTCTTCGCAAGTTAAAAGAAATTGGTTGCTCCGATGCAGCCCTATCTTGGTTTAATTCTTATCTTTCCAATAGACAACAAGCTGTTATAAATCCTGATAATAATGAAAGATCGTACTGGCTTCCAATAACTTCAGGAATGCCTCAGGGATCTGTACTAGGGCCCCTACTATTTTTAATGTTCTTAATTGATCTAAAAACTTTTCCTACATATAGTACACTATATTATACATGCTCATGACCTACAAGTCTATATTCATTGCTTTCCCTCCGACATATTCCAGGCAATTATCACTATGAATGAGGTAATCGCCCTACTTGTCTTATGGGTAAACGAGAATAAGTTGAAGATAAATGCCTCCAAAACAAAAGCCATGATCCTAGGTAATGCTATTTTTCTCAATAATATCGACCTCAATTCTCTCCCACCACTAATGCTAAATGGCACTGTAATAGAATATACTATCTCTGCTCGTAGTCTGGGTGTTATTTTGAATTCTACTCTAAATTGAAAAGAACATATATACGGTATAGTTAATAAAATAAATAGGACATTATATCCTCTTGAAGTAAATAGAAAATTTCTGGACGAATCTCTTCGCATAAAATTGATTTCTGCTCTAATATTTCCATTACTAGACTATTGTTGTTTAGTGTATGATGATATTTCACTTGAGCGAGACGTTATGTTACAACGAGCACTTAATGCTTGCGTGCGCTTTATTTTTGATCTACCTAAAGATTCCTCTATTTCATCGTATTTGAACTCTCTTGGCTGGCTACGAGTCAAAACTAGGCGCGAATACTTTATGGCCACTAATCTATATAGTATTCTAACAATAAGTAATCCTTCCTATCTTAAAGAGATGTTCATATATGTAGATGATGTTAGGCTTCGTACTACAAGGCGAGATGGAAATTTACTTTACATTAATCCTTCCAGAAATTCCATGTACAATAACTCCTTTTCTATATCTTCAGCTTTATTCTGGAATTCTCTTCCTGAAAATATTCGTAATGCGGAGAATTTGATGATTTTTAAAACTAATATTTTTCGGCACCTCTTAACCGAGCAATCTCTACTCTAAGATCAATGCGTTCCGAATGATGCGTCTATATGTACGTTAAACTGATATTTAATTTAATTTGATTTAATTTAATATAATCTAATTTAATTTAATTTATGGAATTGTATTTTGCTTAGGACTACCAAATTATTCACAATTCTTAGTCTTAGATTAAGTTATAGCATAGATATATTAATATATATTTATATATTATGTTATACAAAATTTATGTGCCTATTCATGTAAATACCTTTTTGCCTGTGGGGGACTTGTCCCATGGCTTTGATAAACTCTAAACTAAACTAAACTAAATCCCGCACTGAACCCTCTCGTGAGAAAGAGACAGGTGCTAAACTAAAAGGAGACTAATATTCGTTTTAATAGTTCGTAATTAATAATTTAAAACGCATACTGGACCATCTTGTGAGAGAGAGAGACCGGCGTTGAGTTAAAGGGGTTATAATCTGATTTCATAGTCTGAATTTATGAGGATAAATCGCGTACTGGACCCTCTCGTGAGAGAGAGACTGGCGCTAAACTAAAAGGTATGGCTATTACTCATTTTAATAGTTCGTAATTATTAAACTAAAACGCGTACCGGACCGTGGTCTAAACTTCATCATGAGCTCAGCGACTAAACTGGTCCACGGGGCCTTGTGTAATGCTCAAATTTGACCTAGCCTTCCTGTCAATAATTCTCTACTCGCTGATAGGACACCATGACGGGATTGTTGTTGCCTTTGATTGGTTGAAACGAAAACCACGAAAAGGAATTTATTTGAAATAAAGAACACTGGATTTAACAGTTAATGGTTCACAATTGATTAATAATCAGTTTTCATCATTACTGTCTCAACTTCACAAATGGTTAGTCTCGTGGTTAACAAAAATAGCGAATCACTTAATTCACAATCGTTTATAATTGCTCATAACGCGGCGTTCTGCTTCACGTTCAACAAATAAGCTCATTTTCACATCGTCACGTGACAGGCAATATGGTGGAAACAACGAGGTCACTTTTGAAATAATGCACGCGATACCAGCAGTTTTAAAGTGTTTTTTGCGATGACTGAAATAATGCTAAGCATTAGTGAAATTTGCGAATTTACTGCTTCTACACTGTTCTCTAGAAATTTGATAGAAGGAGAAAAGGTTTTACATGATGGACATATTTTATTCTGTGGCAAAATGCCCAACGAGTTGAACAACAAAACCAATATCAATTTAATTGCATTTTGTTTGCAATCTTTATATCTTAAAGAAACGCCTCGCGAAATTGAAGGAAAAATAAGCTTCCAGGGCATTATAAAATATATGAAATGTAGTTGCAAAGCCGGTTTGAGTGAAAAGTGCAAACATGTGGTTGTAGTTTTATTGCATTTGCATAAGTATCTATCATAAATATGCTTTATATAATCAAAAAGTATTTTATTTAATATTATAATGATAAAAGTTATACTTCGGAATTATCAATTTGCATAATTCAAGAAAATTATACTCTGTTTTGACAAAAAACCTGATTTCTTAATTTGGAGGTTATGTTGTGCTGTCACAACAAACCAAAGAAATCCGAATTCATTTTGCCAAACTCATTATTTTCTCTGTTTATATCTATGAAAGCGTGTTTTGTAATGATCCTTTTTAGATTAATTTTGTAAAATTGATTTCAAATATATATTTTTTATTATAGTACTGATATAAGGATTTTAGAACTGCCCTAGTAGCAAGATAACTGCAGACTGGCGCAAGCTGGGCGCCAGAAAAAGAAGAATCTGTTTGCAGCCTGGCGCCCGGCTGGTTCCGCTTTGGCGTGCCGTTCTGGCACCAGAGTCTGGTGTAGTAGATCCTGGCCCAGACTGGTCATGATATACACCAGACAAAATTAAAATAACGTAAAATGGTACTAAACAGGTTTCTGTAATAGTTTTACTCTGTATTTGAGCCCTTTCTGGGAGAATATTCTGCGGAGACGTCACAACATTAGACACATTGAAATATTAAAAACATAACCTGTTGTCGTATAAGCTTGCATGCTTGCATGTTTGGTCATACTTGTGAATCGTTCAAATTTCCGATTGCTAGATTTAAAATTTCATTATTTATATCCTACATTAATTACTAGTGTTTAAACTAAATACCGGAATCTGGTTCCTTTATTCACCAGATTCTGTTTTTCGTCTGGTCTGATCATTTCTCCCGCCAGTCTGGTCAACTATAGGGAGCAGATGCTGAGACAGACTCTGGCGTCTGTCATACAAGGCAGACGTTGCTACTAGGGTGGTATCTTGCATGGATATGAAATGTTTGTGGAACACTCCACAAGCAAAAGCACTTGAAGATTATAATTCAGCCCCGCTAAGAGATCAATCGTTTATTCAAATCCGCTTTTGTTATAATCACTTTCACACAACTTTTTTTACCATCAGGAAATTGATGGAACCGCACATCTTAATTTTTACAGGCTTTGCTTGAGCATCTATAAACAGAACAAAATCTTTTACTTTTCGTTTTCCTGGGACTGAATTTCATTCCCAGATCGTCTACTTTAACTTTATCAGACATTTTTTTATTAAATCACCTTACCAATAATAAATTTTACTCAATTTTAATCAGAATAAAATTTAATTTCAGCGCATTAGTAATGCGGCCGTTTAAAACTGACCTCGTTGTTTTAGTACTACATTTGACCACCAGATAGCGTATCGCTGTATTTCAGATCCCAATTGGGAATTTAAACATGCTATGCGACACTGTCGTCCCCTACGTAAACTAACCAATATGGCCTTGGATGACATATTAAATACACGTAAAACATCACGAAAACAAGAAAAAACATAGCGTTCAACTGTAATAATCATCCAACTTGATGAATAAGTTTTGTAACAAGTAGCTCTGATGAGCAAAATACTTCTGAACTGATAATTATTTGCTTCAATAATGGAATTTGCACGTCAATGTCGGAAATAAACAAGTTTCGGAGGCTGTTGCGTCAGTCGTTGTGACTTCAAAGAGAATAAAGACCTCAATTTAGGTTTCCATAGAGTTTCAAAGCTTGGAAGTGTTAAAATAAAAAGGCGAAAGTTATTTGGAAAAATTGAAGTTGTAGAAAAACACAGTAAGTGGTTGAGAAATTGAAATGTTAAAGATCATAATACAGTCGAAGCTATCAATAAGACCGCTACGAATAAGATCGCTTCCCCTCATCCTCGCTCGAGCTCGCCGAGACGCTTCCCCCACACTCACGCTGACTTCAAAACTCCAGTCGGCCGCTAACAATAGTGCCGCCGCAGGAAAAGCAATTTTTATGGGTTTTAGGAGAGTTTTTTTTATATTATCCAAATATATCGAATGTTAATTGAGCTGCCGGATCGAATAAGTGCACATAAATTCATTTCGCCGGGAGTACGAAGGCCCCTGGAGGCTTTCTGAAACATTTTCGAATTTTAATTTTTGAAGATTATATCTAGATGTAAAATTTCATTGCACATCTTTTGTTCTACAGGCAAAAAGTTGTAGCTTTTTTAGTTGTGTAACTGAAGTAAAAATACAGACTTTTTTGTAAAAATCGATTTTAATTCGGTTTTCACTTCAACTCGTGCTCAGTCAGTCGTTTTTTGAAATTTCTCAATAAAATTTCCAGGGAATGTAGTACGAAATATCATTTGAGTGATACAATGAAAGGAATTTAAAAATTTATTTTAAAAATATTGTTAATAATTTTTTTCATATAATTGGCGCACATTGGACTTCCCTAACTTCCGGCGTTTCGTTCATCGAGCGAATTTTCAGCAACAAAAAACTTCAAGCGAGAAAGTTGTTAACAACAGTACAAAGAAGTTTTCTGGAAAATTTTAACTCAATCGAAGTCATATTTGGGGAATTATTAATGTCTCAAGTCGCTAACGGCTATGCGACTCACGCGCGGACTGTAGCGAGAGTCTCAGATCCGTATCTTAATACAGTTCACCGGCGCCAAAAATGAAAACTAATTAAGAAATCACGTAATATCAAAGTATTATGAATGAATGAATAAATATATGTGCATAATGTAAAATAATTTATTTATTGCATATTGGTTCTATTTTTGAGACGAACTGTGAAAAAGTAAAACAAAACATAAGCATCTAATAGTTGAGATCCACCGGATTCCTAATTCCACGAAATTTTCAATGCTTCAAATTCGTGGAATTGAAAAAAGTGAAAGATCGAAAAAGTGCACTTGTTTTTGGTTCGTATTGTTATAATAATAATCTGAAAAAATTTTGTTTAAAATGTTGATCAGTGAAATTTCGTAGAAAATCAGTGACAATCAATATGTGGACGATTTTTCACTATTTTTTCAGCGAAATTTCCGTTTTTTCTTTCAGGGTGAAAAATATATATCTGTTTCAAATAAAGTCCTAAATGCAGAAGTTTTTGAGCCAGTTAAACTCTGCTGTAAACGTTTAAAGTGTTATGAACAAGCATCTTAATAGTAATCAAAAGTTCAGAAAGTATAATATTTATATTAAAGACGTTTATATATTTTTAAATTAATATTAATTACATAACGTAAAAAGGTTTTAAATTGAAATTAAATATTTCAATGCAATGTTATGTATTTATTTAATGGTTCATAATACTTTGATAAAACCTGATTTCTTGATTAGTTTTTATTTTTGGCGCCGGTGAACTGTATTAAGAATCGGATCTGAGACTCTCGCTACAGTCCGCGCGCGAGTCGCATAGCCGTTAGCGACTTGAGACATTAATAATTTCTTAAATATTAGTTCGATTGGACTAACATTTTCCAGAAAACTTCTTTGTACTGTAGTTAACAACTTTCTAGCTTGAAGATTTTTTTTGCTTAAAATTCGCTCGATAAACGAAACGCTGGAAGTTAGAGAAGTCCAATGTGCGCCAAGCATCACAAAAAAATTAATAACAATTTTCTTTTAAATCAATTTTTAAATTCCTTTCGCTGTATCACTCAAAGGATATTTCGAACTACATTCCCTGGAAATGTTATTGAAAAATTCCAAAAAACGACTGACTGAGCACGAGTTGAAGTGAAAACCGAATTAAAATCGATTTTTCCAAAAAGTCAGTTTTTTTACTTCAATTAGAAAACTAAAAAGCTACAACTTTTTGCCTGCAGAACAAAAGATGCGCAATGAAATTTTACATCTAGATATATTCTTTAAAAACAAAAATTCGAAAACGTTTCAGAAAGCCTCCTGGGGCCTTCCTACTCCCGGTGAAATAAATTAATGTGCACTTATTCGATCCGGCAGCTCAATTCATATTCGATATATTTGGATAATAAAAAAAAACTCTCCTAAAACCCATAAAAATTGCCTTTTCTGCGGCGGCACTATTGGTAGCGGCTGAATGGAATTTTGAAGTCAACGGAGTGTGGGGGAAGCGTCTCGGCGAGCTCGAGCGAGGATGAGGGGAAGCGGTCTTATTGATAGCTTCGACTGTATGTCAAGAATTTACTTGTCTGCTCCTTGCATTTTAATGAAAATGATTACTGGTTTCCGGGTTGGTATGCTGAATATTAATTAAATAAATAAGTTTTGATATTATTATTTAACGAAAATGTAACCGTTATGACCTAATGTTTTCACTGTTTCACAGAGCTAGACGTAAAAAGACGATCTCTCAGCGAGACGCTATTCCTAGGCCTTGTAATGTACAAATAAGTAGAATGAATAGAAATATGCCACTTTCAATTATTAACCTTCCTATTATTTCGTGTGGTTCTGAAGTTAGAGGACTAGTTTGAAGACACAATGAATATATTTTAACATTTCTGAGAGTTTTGATGGTATAGCTCCGCACATTAAAATCGCACCAGACTTAAGAATATTTTTCCTGGCGAAAGTATCGGATAGGAATTCTTTCCGAACCAATCCGAAATCATCCGAATCATTCCGGAATCTATATCCGAACCAATCCGAGTTAATTCGAACCAATCCGAATTTTTTTTACATTTCGTTCGATCCAAATCGGTCAAAAATTAATCCGACTCAATCCGGTTGATCCGAATTTTCAATCCGAATGAATCCGAACTGGGATTGACCTAAAACTATTTTCAATCCGAATGAATCCGATTCAATCCGAACTCGGATTCTTTCGAATTGAAAATTCAGTGTATATAATCCGACTTCCGATTCATTCGGATTGAAACTTTGGTTCGGATTGATTCGGATTGGTTCTTTTTGAAGTTCGGTTTGAACCGGATTGAGTCGGATTATTTTTGAAACGACTTGGGTCAAACGAAATGTAGAACTTTTTTCGGATTGGTTCGAATTGACTCGGATTGGTTCGGATACAGATTCCGGAATGATTCGGATTGGTTTGGAAGGAATTTCTATCCGATACTTTCGCCAGGGTTGGCCTTCAATCATATTTCTGGATGCAGGTGTAGCTGTTGTGCAACTACACAAACTATATAAGTCCAAAAACACAATTTTGTAAACTTAACACACTTTTTATTTAAATTATTGCTACCACTTCATATTATCCATATGGCTTCCGCGGCCATGTTTATATAACACTGCAGCGCCCCTTCTGGCGCGGTAGATGTTTTGATTCTGAATATATTTTGACGACTCTGAAACTCGAAAATCTATATCGTTACACCTTCAGTGGGACTCGTTACCGTGTCGAAAGTCGAAAATCGAACGGACCTCTTTTTCTAACTTTTGGAGGTAAAAAGAGAGATCCGTTCGACTGTAGACTTTGAAACAGCAGTGGGACTAGAGATGGGGAGTGACGTCAAATGACGCCGACCGCTTCGGTCATCTGACTGTCTGACCGGACATTTTGGAAAAAGTGGAAATGATCTTATAAATAGTTATTGGAATGTTGTTTATTGAATAATGTAAGATGAAAACAAAAACGGAAGCATTTTTTATGTAATTGCAGGCTGTTAATCTCTTCAGACGGACAATTTCTTCGATTTGCGTGATTTTTATGAGACATAACCTACAAAAATCATTCCGCATTAAGACTTAAGTTTATGGCATGATTTGTTTATTGAATGTTTTTTTGAATTTTACGTTATGGTTTTTTTATATTGTAGACTACATTTTTATTTATTATAGGGATCAATTCAGTGATAGGTAGGAAAACTGGAAACGCCAAAAATTACAGGTTGAATTAAAAGGATGGAAAGGATAATTCAATAAACCTATCTTAACGTGAAGCGACTCCGTAAAACTATACTTACGCGAAATGGAAAAATTTTAGCTGGTGCTGTCAAAATTATATTCTGGTTTTGACTGTAGTATAAGGCTTTTATTTTCCAAGTTTTGTTTTTAGATTTAAAGTTCTCAAGGAACTAAATTAATTTGTGTATAGCTTATATTCTTAACAAAGTAGAGATAACTGGGCTTTATTCAGTGTATAATAATATTTATTATTATTACACTTAATACTGTTGTTGAAAAATCAACTGTTTTGTATAAACTTCAACCATTTTTTTTCTTTCTTTCCTGAAAAACCTTTGCTGGTTGAAAATTCAACACTTCTATTGAAAATTCATCTCATTGGGTAGAAAATTAACTTTGCCAACTGAAAATGTAACTATTACATCTTTGTCTGAAAATTAATCCGTTTTAGTTGAAATTCAACTATAAAATTTCTTATTAAGAATTGATCTTTTTTGGTTGAAAATTCAAATACTTGGTTGAAACTCGAACTACTTTGTTAAAAATTAGTTTTTGTTTGTTTGAAGATTTATCACTTCAGTTGAAAATTCATCTCTTTGATTCAAAATTAGCTTCTTTCTTCGATTCAAAATTAATTTTTTAAATGAAAATTTGTCTTCTTCAGTATAAAATTAATCGAAAAGGTTGAAAATTCATATTTTTTGTTAAAAATGTAATCGCTTCGTTGAAAATTTGACTGTTTCATTGAAAAGTCATAATTTTTGTTTGAATATTCGTCCTTTTTTGAGTAAAATATCAACTATTAGATGTTTTGTCAAAAGAATTTAAATTGATTACAAATTAGAAGAACAGAAAAGTTACAAAGTGTCCAGTCTAATGATTTTGAATTTAAAAGCGTTTCAATTTGGATTTTCCAAAAACATAAAAACACGTTATTTCGAGGCTCTCCAAAAACACTTTTACCTACAACAAATTCAAAGCTAAAAATGTACAAGCTTGAGCTATTCAAATTTAAACTAATGATGAATTTTCCTGAATTTGAAACGATGTTATAATTTGAAATGTTCTCATTTCTGAAGTTTCATTTAAATTCTTCTTGACACATTTTCAATGTAACATTGCTTCAATTCTTAAGATTTTAATTTGGATATTGTTTGATTGCGAACATGTTATCTAAATTGTAAATAAGAGAGAATCCTAAAGCGCGCTTTTAAGTGTTATGACATTATAGTTGAGCAAGCATTTTTGAATTCTTTGAATTTTGTTATCATGCGAAATTATTCTAATGCTAAACTTTTCCTTTTTACAATTATTTAAGTATACAGGATTTTAATTTAAAATTGTATAATAATTATGAAAAATTTAAATTTGAAATGACAAAGGGTTTTGAACATTTAAATTTTAAAGCATAATTTGTACAATTTTGAGCGATTTAAATTAACCCCAAATAGAACTGAATTTTGTTACGATGGAATTATTCCAATTCTAACCTTCTCTATCATACAATAATTTAGAAATAAAGGGTTTAAATTTAAAATTGTATAATTTTGAAAAACTTACATTTGAAACGGCAAAATGTTAAGCGTTTAAATTCTTAAACCAAATTTATACAATTTGGAATTATTTCAATGAAAACCAAATACTTTTGTAGTTTGTTATCATGTTTAACTACTACAAAATAAATTTTATACCATTTATTGGATGATAAAACTCACACAAAACCATCATTTTGGCTTTTTTTTTTCTAATGTACTTCCTAGTTTTCAAAATTTGGAAACTTTTCATTTTTAATAGGTTATGTTCGTTGACAGCAACGAGATACGAACACTTTTTACGTATTTATTCCTTTTTCTTCACTTTTATTTGAAAAACAAATTTCCTTTCACTAATAAAAAGGTTTTGTATAGTTTATATCTATGATATTAATTCAATTTTTCGCGTAATAACATGATTTCCA
>CAKNXH010000981.1:38340-58937 GCA_932178445.1 Andricus quercusramuli
TTGTCAACAGATGAATGAATCATTAGCTGATCAATTTTTTTCAATATTAAGTTACATAAAGATTATATTTTTATTTGTTTAAATTAAGTACATAAATTGATTATTTGATTGAAGTCCATGAAATTGAATATTGACTATAATTTTTATGATAAAAGATTATTTATGTTTGAAATACCTCTATTCCAATTGTATAATTTTGGGAAATTTTTCGATGTTGTGAAATAAGTACCTGAATTCTGCTTTCAATATTATATGTACATATTTTTTACTTTTCTGTGGAATTAGTTTAAAAGGTTATTATTAATTCAAAATTTCAGAAAAATATAAAGTAAAAATCATTCGAATGTTTTGATTAAAATAACTGTTCATTGCTTCTTATGTTGTGAAATGATTAATTATTATATACATATATTTTAAATTTTCCTGGAATTAGTTTTAAAAGTCATTAATCAATTCAATGTATAGAAATGCAATTTCATATGAAAAAATATATTTTGAATGTTTCAACGAGAACAATTGCTTGATGCCTTTTTTGTTGTGAACTTATAAATGATATATTAACTGATTCTGTTCTATGAATAAATTAAATCTTCAGAAATAAAAGTTCATATGGAAAAGGTAACCTCCATCTTATGTAAGATTGTAGTAATAAAAGTTTATTTGTATTTAAAATACTTCTATTCCAATTTTATAATTTTCTAAATGATTGCGATGTTGTGAGATAATTATCTGAATAATCTCCAAACTTATATGTAAATGTGTTCTAAGCTTTTATGGAATTAGTTAAAAATATTATGAATAATTGAAATTTTCAGAAAAATATAAGATAGAAGTTATTTTGATGTTTTAATGCAAATAATATTGTTGATTGATTTTTATGTTCTGAACAGATGAATCAACTATTATTAACTATTGAATGATTTTTTATTATTTTTATTATTATTTACATTAAGGTTATGTGATTTAATATTGGCTGCTATTTTTATGCTAAAAATGTATTTTTCTTTAAAATATCTCCATTACAATGATATAATTTTTTCAAAATGTTTGTGATGTTGTGAAGTGAGTATCCAAATTCAATTTTCAAAATTATATGTGCATATATTTCAATTTCTCCTGGTATTACTTTGGAAGGCTATTAATAATTTAAATTGATAACATGAATTGATTATTGACTTTGCGATGATCTGAAATGTTTATCTGAATTCAATTTCCAAAATTATATGTACATATGTTTTGATTTTTATGAAATTTGTATAAAATATTATTAGTAATTTAAATTTAAGTAATGCAATTAAACATTTTGAAAATTTTATTTCAAAATTGATTGAATATTTAAATGAAAATAATGCTGTGATGCTTTTTGTGTTTTTAAATGAGTGATTAATTATTGATTCTACTAGAACTTGAATTTTCTGGAAAAAAATATAGAGTAGAAATAATTTGATTGTTTCGATGAAAATAATTGCTTGAGGGTTTTTATGTTGTGAACTGTTTAATTAATTATTAGCTGATAATTTTAACCACAAAATTGAATTACATAAAGATATAATTTAAATTGTTTGAAATTCAGAATCATAAATTGATTATTTACTTCCAGGTTAGTAATTGAATACTGGATATAATTTGCATAATAAAAGTTTATTTAAATTTGAAATACCACTAATTACATTATTGTTTAAATGATGCTGATGTTGTGAAACGAGTGTCTGCATTCAATTTTAAAAATTATATGTGAATATGATTTTATTTTCTCTGAAATTAGTTGGGAGGTTACTGATATATTAAATTTTCAGAAATGATAGTGAATTTTTTTCTCATTGTAGTATACAAATTATTACAATGTTTGAATGACAATTATAGTTGAATGTTTGTCATGTTATAAACAGATTAATTAATCATTAGCTGATTATATTTTTCAACAATTTTAAATTACATGATGATTGAATTTCAATTTCTTTTGATTAGGTAACATAAACGGATTATGTACTTCAAGGTTATATAATTGACTATTGACTATACATTGTATAATAAGAGTTTGTTAATGTTTAAAATACCTCTATTCCAATTATATATTTTTTTAAATTTTTTGATTTTACGGAATAAGTATCTGAATTTTCATTTCGAAATTATGTGCACATATATTTTAATTCTCTCTAGAATTGTTTAAAGGGCTATTAATAATTCAAATTTTCAGAAAAATATGACGTTAAAATTATTTCAATGATTCAATGAAAATAATTCTTCACAACTTTTTGCGTTATAAAATCAAGAATTTGATTGGTCAAGGAATTTGAAGGAATAAATAGTGATTCGAAAATTGAGTAAAGGAGAAAAATGAACCCAAAAGTTGGCGCGCGCTTGCGCGCGCACATAATAGTCTAGTATATATTAAATACAAGTAAAACATCACGAAAACCAGAAAAAACATAGCGTTCAACTGTAATAATCATCCAACTTAATAAATATGTTTTGTAATAAGTAGCTCTGATGAGCAAAATACTTCAGAGCTGATAATTATTTGCTCCAATAATGGAATTTGCACGTCAATATCGGAAATCAACAAGTTTTGGAGGCTGTTGCGTCAGTCGTTGTGACTTCAAAGAGAATAAAAACCTCAATTTAGGTTTCCCTAGTGTCAAAGCTTGGAAGTGTTAAAATAAAGAGGCTAAACTTATTTGGAAAAACTGAAGTTGTAGATGAACACAGTAAGTGGTTGAGAAATTTAAATGTGAAAGATTATAATGTCAAGAATTTACTTGTCTGCTTCTTGCATTTTAATGAAAATGATTACTGGTTTTCGGTTGGTATGCTGAATATTAATTAAATAAATAAGATTTGATATTATTATTTGACGAAATTTAACCTTCCTATTATTTCATGTGGTTCTGAAGTTAGAGGACTAGTTTGAAGACACAATGAATATATTTTAACATTTCTGAGAGTTTTTATGGTATAGCTCCGCACATTAAAATCACACCAGACTTAAGAATATTTTGGCCTTCAATCATATTTCTGGATGCAGGTGCAGCTGTTGTGCAACTACACAAACTATATAAGTCCAAAAACACCATTTTGTAAACTTGACACACTTTTTATTCAAATTATTGCTACCACTTCATATTATCCATATGGCTTCTGCGGCCATGTTTATGGGGACGGCGACTTGTCAAGCTCAGCTGAGAGGGCAGCACCGTGAGTGGTGATGTACCTTGTACACAAGAACAACGCATTATCTACGGTTTTCTTAGTTTTTGGTTATTTGGAAAGCGATTTGCTCCTTTATTTGTACACCCAAATCCCACATGCAGACCTGGCATTTCGAAAATAGTGCTTGAAGCAATCACCTCGAAGCTGCGTTTTGAAGGACTGATATAATTCGAATAGCAGACGTTACCACCGTTGGAACCGTCGTCTTGTGTATCACCAGGCGCACTAGCGACTCTAGCGACCGCAAGTGTCAGTCGCCGTCCCCATATGACACTGCAGCGCCCCTTCTGGCCGGTGGATGTTTTGATTCCGAATATATTTTAACGACTTAAGACTCCAAAATCTATATCGTTACACCTTCAGTGGGACTCGTTACCGTGTCGAAAGTCGAAAATCGAACGGACCTCTTTTTCTAACGTTTGAAGGTAAAAAGAGAGATCCGTTCGACTGTAGACTTTGAAACAGCAATGGGACCTTTTGTGCGCTCGTAGCGCCGCGCGTGGAGGGGGCAATGTACCAGTGTCGCTGGCGCGAACCATTTGAAATGCCAAACATAGCCGAAACGGCAATTCAGATAAATAAAAAAAAACCTGGTCCCATGAGAATACCATTCCATGGAAATAGTATTCCGTTGGACAAAAACTGGTATCCAAACAATATTAATTTGGTTTAACAAACAATTGTTTATTTTTAACAAAATGATTATCAAGGACAAGAATTATACATTTAGTTCGTGATAAAATAATATGAGTCGCTTTTTCCAACAAAATCGAAATTTGTTACAAAAATCAATGTACAGAACGTGTGTTTTCACACAATCTAACGAAATTTCCAAAACTAAGAATCTTATACGAATGCACTTTTTATTCGTTATATCTAACGAATCTGAA
Organism: Andricus quercusramuli; assembly: GCA_932178445.1. Lineage (NCBI taxonomy): Eukaryota > Metazoa > Arthropoda > Insecta > Hymenoptera > Cynipidae > Andricus > Andricus quercusramuli. The sequence continues at coordinate 42,441 of CAKNXH010000981.1, forward strand.
ACCAAAAAGCTTTCAAGCTTTTTTATGAATATGAAATTTATTTTTGTTAAATAACTAGTTTTTTAATTGTTTGAGAAAGGTAGAAGTTTTCACGCAGGCAGCCTAAGCTTCCTTGAGAAAAATAATAACTCGCGTTATAAAAATGCTATCCGACTTTGCTTGATATACTTTTATGTAAATAATTTCAACTTTAAATTAAATCAACAGTTTTTCAACATAAAACCCCTATAAATTCCGTAAATGTATTTTAATTTCAATAAAATGAATCCAGTATAGTTGTAAATAATTTGTTAGTTAAAAATATGAACTACTTATAAATAACATTGAAAGCAAATTCTGGTGACTCTAATTTAAAATGGAAAAAACTTTGAATAAATGTCCCTTAATAAAAATCATAATTAATAATATTTGACTGATGTGGAATTGGTTTTAAAATTGTCACACTATATGCAATGTGCAGTTCATCATGTAGAACAATTTTTTTAGAATTAAACAGTCAATTTGACGTGTTATCAGGATGAAGTGATTTTATTATGCATTTGTTCAAATTGGGAATTTAAACTCATTAAAGTGCTATCTAATGGTCTAAAATTAGAAAGTGTTTGACGATTCCAAAGTTGAGGTAATTAAAATTGAAATTAGTACCTTATGCACGTAAGTGACGTAAGTCCTGTCCCAGGCTGAGGAAAAAACCACATAGTTCATTTTACCGGTTGAACTTTTCTTGAGATTTTTTTGGAAAATAATGTTCAACGAAAAAATTAAAAAAACAATCTTCAATTTTCTTACGGTTTAAAGTCAATATTTGTCTTCTTAAGTTATACATAAAACGAAAGATGATGCAGCAGAAGTAAGCCTATAGCTTTTTTCTGTGTCTTATCGGGTATTCATATGAATATTTTAACATTTTTTCGTAAACGAATTCTTCTAAATTTATTCTTATGAAATTTAATTCTTCTTAAATTTATTCTTCTTCTAAATTATTGTTCTAAATTCTTCTAAAGGCCATGAGTAACGTTGATTTTTTATGGTTAATACAAACTTTTACAAAGTTTCGCTAATCAAATCGAAGGAAGCAAATAAATAGAACACATTGTTATTTAAAATAGATCTCGTTATTGGTGACAAAATGATTCCTAAATTACACTGGATCTCATAGATTTCATTTTGTCTTTTTCGAATCCAGGTAGGTTTTCTTATAAAAGTTGTAAAATAAGTAAAAGTTTATAAGTACATTTGGGGTCATAACAATGATTGGTAATCTTGGAACATGGCAGGATGGATTTAGAGCGATGAAAGCCTGTATCAACAATAAGACAAATTGCACCTGAAAAAAGAAAATTTTTAAATTAAAAACTGAAATTTTATGTTAAAGAAAATGGCTAGATTTCACTTTAGCAGATTTCACTCCGCAGTCGAAATCTTTATAAATAATAACATGGGTCGAAAATGAAAATTCTGGAACACCAAATCAATACGTACTGGGATCATAAAAATACAAAATTCATTTAGAATTGATAGGTATGCCGCTTGCTTACCCGCGCTCGACCAAAGTTTTTGAAAATTTCATATTTGCAGAGTTTTCAATTTTTATTTAGTTTCAATTTTTCTTTCACATTCTCGGAAGTAAAAAAAAGTGTTTCCTTCTTATCTGAATAGGAGAAGAATTTTGTCTGGTACTGGGAAACTTTCCAGTGACAAAAACGCACAAGGAAAAAAATCGCAAGGCTCAGGAATCGAAGTCTTGAGTATTTTTTTCGAGTGAATTTTTGTCACTCTATTTGACCTCCGAAAATGTGAAAACATTAAAACTTAAGATAATTCAAAAACTCTGCAAACGAGAAATGTTCTAAATACTTTTTTTCAGGGTGCAGATAATCAATAATCAATAAATGGATAAACAAACAAGGTGTCATCTAAAATTATGTAAGGTGTTTTTCTGAATTTTCCACCCCCCCCCCCCTAACTTTCATGTGAGATAAACCGGGTTTTGCACCGACCCCTCCTGCCCCACACTGATGTTGAAAATGCGTTGTTTATGTTGAAAATTAATTTGTTGTACTCGAAAGTTGACTATTCCATTTTTGGTTGAAAATTTATCTTTTTTAGTTAAAAATTAAATCTTTTGGCTGAGAGTTTATATATTTTGACAAGAAGTCTTCTTTTTTAGTAGAAAACTATTCCTCTTTGTTGAAAATGTAACTATTAGGTTGAAAATTGATTTATTTTGTTGAAAATTTGTCTTTTTTGATGAAAAAATTTTTTGTCTGTTAAAAATGCAACTGTTTTATTGGAAATTAAGCTATTTTAATTGAGAATTGAAAGATTTGGTTGAAAATTCGTCTTTCTTGGTAAATTTAACTGGGTTTTAATTTAAAATTCAAATGCTTTTCTGTTTAAGATTCATATTTTTAAGTTGAGAATTGAACTTCTTAGTAGAAAGTTCAACTACTTTTTTAAAAATATATTTTTTCGTTAGAAGATTTAAAATTGTAGTAGAAAATTCATCTCTTTGGCTTAAAATTGAACAATTTTTTTTCTGTGTTAAAAATTAATTTTTTGAACTGAAAATTCAACTGTTTGGTTGTAAATTAGTTTTTTTGTCGTTACTTCATATTTTTGAGTATAAATTTCCACTGTTTAGTATATATACTTCGTCTTTCGGTCTTGAAAATTCAATACTTTAGTAGAAAATTCATCCTTTTTTGTGGAAGATTCATTTTTCAAATTGAAAATTAATTTTTTTGTTAATGTAAATTTAACAATTGAATTATGTTCAAAAATTTATCTTTTTGGTTAAAAAATTCAACTATTTGGTCGAAAAATGTCATTTGTTGAAAATTCATCTTCTTTAAAAAAAATCCTTTTCTTGTTCAAAAATTTAACTGTTTGTTCAAAAACTCATGTATTTTATTTGCAATTGGTCTTTTTCAGTATATAATTAATCTTTGGGGTGAAAACTCATCTTTTTAGTTGAAAATGTATCCATTTGTTTGAAAATGCAACTGGTTTGTAGGAAGTTCGTCTTTTTGGTTTGCAAATTAAACACTTCAGATAAAATTTCTTTCTTCATCGGCTGGAAAATCTTTTTGTTTAAGGATTCAACTATTTTGTTTGGAAATTCGTATTTTGTTGTTGTTGTGATTTTGCTAATTCCCTTTCTCCCCAAATCGTTTAACGTTACTTTTGGATAATCTCTGAATAAAGTCATGAAGAAAATCTAGTCAGAAAAAATAACGGAAGAGGGGGGGGGGGGAAAACTTGGGGACCCTATAAATAAGCGTGCGTGATTCAAAATCTCAGAAAAAAAATATTACGTAATTTATGTGCCACTCCTAAATTAATTGGTTGCGATTTCTAAATCTTCTTTAAAATATATTTTTTTATATGAAAAGTACAAGGTTCTGATGAAAAATACTCATGAATCCGATATTGTTAAAAAATTGTCAATTTTATTCAAATTATAATATTTTGTTTAAAAATACCAATTTTCGATGTAAAATGACATTCTTACCTGAAATTTTTATAAGTTTGTGACTCTTCTTTTAAATCTAATCATTCATGGACAAAATTCAATTCCTGACAAAAAACACTATCACAATTCGAAATTGTTCAGGAATGTAAATTTTATTACTTCAGACAAAAATCTTTGGATTTGAATTGAATACTGTTTGTTTTAAAAATACCAGTTTCTGATTTAACATGCTATCATTACCTCCTAAAGTTGTTGAAAAATTGTAAATATTCTTTGAATCTGATCATTTTTATTCAAACTACCAGTTTCTGACGAAATTTGTATTTTTACCTTGGCATTTCTAATTTTGTTAGAACGGGAACGTCTTGGCTACCAGTGTGGCGACGGTATGCTAGAGTGGAAATGACACCGTCTTCTCATGCCAAAACGAGACCCACCGTGTCCGACTTTCATCCGGGTGATTTAAGGAAAGCAAACGTTAGCTCATGCGACATCGACTGATCCCCCACATTTCTGTGGAAGATGCCGTGCATCCTCTTGTCGAGGAGCTGTTCGCGGAAGTTTTTCTCCTGTGCTTTCTTAATCCGGGCTTTCAGGAGTGTGTACTCGTGATGGATATGATTTGATGAATTTTGTTCTCCCCTGGTGCTCGCCCTTTGCTACTCTGTACAGAAACGCCTCTTCGCCCACTTCTCCATGTTTCCTGACCAGTTTAAGAAGAGGGTCATTGTCCATTTGCGACTATATGTAAGACGTTAAGTCCTCCTCTGGTTTGGGCGGATGGTTGAAAGTAACTGTAGGGGCTTGGAAGAGTCGAGATGGGTCAGTCAAAAACTGTTGATGTTTTCTGACTCACCTCTCTCTGCTCTAGACTTCTTCTAGCGTTAGATAGTACTCGTATTCTGTCAACAATATGCTGCCTGATGATCAGTAGCTTTGACTTGTTGATTGTGGGATGACGGACCCGCAGAGTTCGCGCGCCAACTATCGAACCTTGACAGTGAAAGTCCCGCCAGATGTTATGTAGTCCATCAGATACTGAATGCGAGACGCGTACTGTCTTGCCCAGCCTACTTATGATCTACCGTTGGTTTTGTTTTACGGTTTGTATCTGCCAAAGCTCTCGCTGCATTACACACACTACAATTAATAGCCCAGAGGTCGGATTGTTCGGAAAAATCTCCACGAAGCTCGTCATCCAGTTCAGCCAGATCTTTGGGCTTGGAAGAAAACTGAATGTTGATGTTTCTCCAGGTCTTGAAGCATCGCTCTTCCTCTATTGGATGTCTGTTCGCGTTCGGTCTCGTGTCACCTCTCTTTCTCTGTCGCCAGCTTATTCTGGCTGCGGTTGAGTAGGCGCTCCGCTTATATAACCTTTTTTTCTGGAGTTCCTTGGCACGGTTCCGCAGACTTTTCGTTCAGAAGCCATTCTGGTCTCATAGCACTCCAGCAGGTCTTCCCTGAGTAGATCCGTCCACTTAAAAGTAATGAGATTCTACCGGTCAATCGCATTGACTCCGTCTTGACTGTCCCCCCCCCCTCCAACTCTAGGATATTTCACATTGTTGTCCGACCCATTTTGCTGTTCCCCCGAGCAGCTAGGGAAAAGGGTTCGTTCATCCTTGTAGAGCCCCGTATGCAAGGATAAGACTGCATACTCTGAGAGGTCGCCCGGTATACCAGAGTCACCGATTGAGACACCTCACCTAGGTGCTATTCAGGTTTCGGCACAGTTGTTACGCCTGTGCTTAGGGGTGATTCCTTGGGGACCATCCCTAGACAATTGTCTGCGACTGCTTATTAATTATTGTAACCATATCCAGCAGAAAAACTTGGTACAGGGACCATCACTGATAGAAATAAACAGGTGGTGCAACAATATTTATGATTAGATGAACCCTATTTTATTGCTGGTATAGATACAGCCATACAGGATGTCTGTGTTGGCCATTCGATTCTTGTTGCTTATGAAGGCAGACGCACAGGCGCGAGCGAGATGCGCCTATTGTAAACAAAACAAACCGAGTCGGGTAAATCATTCATACAAAGGATATTGCTGAACGTAAAAGTTTTGAAGACAGTTGACTCAGGTCAATGTTTATAGAATTACACATTTCATATAATAGCAACACATATATTGGAGTTTTGTACCACAAGTATAAATAAGTTGTATTTGCCATATTTCAGCAAGTGCATTTCATACTCTCTTTGATTGAATTACACGTATTATATTATAAATATACTCGTAATTTTTTAGCCTACGATCGTATGGTTAAATCAGCGTCACCACTTCTATCAGTGCTATATCCGCCAACCGATGGTGCATTCGGTGGCTTGGTCATATACCCTTCAGTTCGATTCCCAAGGAATCAAACTGAAACCGAATATATATACACATATGTATGTATGTATGTGTGTATATACCGTAAGGTCAACTTCATAGTAGTCATAGAGATATAAGACATATAAGAGCATCTCTTTCACACTTATGGATATGACTACTATGAATTTGGCCTCACTGTATATATCCTAAAATTATTCAAAATTGTAAATTTTATTCGAACTCTAACGATTATTATTTTTTTTTCAAATTTCTAAAGTAAAACAACACAGCCTGAAATTTTTGGAAATAGGGAATATTTTTGATGATTTTTGTTCAATAATTATTGTTTAAAATTTTCAATTTCGGGTGAAAAACACTGACGGAAACTACAAATTTTGTAAATCGTAAGTCACTTTCAGAACATTATGATTTCACATTGAAATTCCTTCTCAAAAATGTTAATTTTCAGCGAAAAGTACTAACATAAAACATATATAATATTTTCAATAATTTATTAGATAATTCGAAATTTTCATTCAATAATCCAACTGTATCGAAAAGCACGAATGCTTCACAAGTCGCATACGATTTTCTACGATTTTTCTTAATAAAAGGGATTATTTCTAGATTTAATTTTAAAATGTTCAAATTGCTATAAAATAACTTCGAGTAGTTTCGTAAGGTTTTCAACAATAATGATTGCGAGATTTCCGAGATATATCGTTACACCACTTTTTTTAGATAGAAAATGGATCGAAATGTATCAAAACATTCGAAATTTTCGTATCGCTGTACACCACTAATTTTAAGTTCCAGAATTTTTCATTTTCGACCGCCACAGAAAAAACTAAGGGTACAAAGTGTTGCAAGTAATCGGTCAAGCAGGGTAAATGCGAGGTGGGTACTCTAAACTGAGGTTAACTTTCCGTGATGAATCGCAGATATCTCCAGCGCACTCCGCTAGAGGCCGCACGTTACAGGCCTGTAAGCACGGAAAGTTTACCTCAGTTTGGTGTGTTAAGCTGACTATTACCCTCCTTGAACGATTACCTGCAATGTATCGTACCCCCACTTTTTTCTATGCCCAACCTATTGAATAATTTTAAGTAGACAATTTAAATATAGTTATATATTAATAAAATATATGTTGTTTACCATTTGTATTATAGTGACGTAGCGCTTGAAGTGATGAACCTCCCTTTTGATTCCTTCTATGCTGCTCAAAAAATAGTAGCTGTACATTATTACATGAACTGTACTATTCAGTGCAGGATAAAAAACTGCCATTCCTCCAGCATAATATCTAGTGAATATCAGGCTAAGTACTACTGTACTTATGTGATGATAAACATGTAAAAATGAAACTTGATTGTTCTTCTTTCGGAGGACAAACACTCCTGTTTCAATGAGATCAACTATTTTCAATAATGTTACGTGATAACAAGCCCTTGCCACCTGAAATTAAATTGCAGTTGATCATTATAATAAATTCCTTGAGATGTAAACTAATTTACAGGGGCTGCCACATGGTCACTATAGACATTTTTATTAGATTAAACCTACGTTGATCAAAAATGGTAAATTTGTCGCAGTGGAGAAAGACGTATAGTACTTCCTTGTTAAAAAGTAGCTTCGGGAAATAGGAAAATATCTGCTGATATCTCGGTGGCGCAATTTTTGTTCTTCAAACTTTATTTGTCTGCAGTAATCATCTTACCATCGAAATTTGAATTGATTAAAAAGTTGAAAACTCGGACGCTAACGTCCATAAATGGTAATAACAGCTTCTAAATAATGACTAGACGAAATGAATGGGTAAACGCTGTTACCATGCAAATATTCTGTACATTGCCTGTCCAAAAAATTTAGAAACCTAATTTTTGTATAGATTATGGTGAAAATCTCAGCAGAAAAAAATTCAAAAAAATGGGACAAAGTACATTTAGCAGATGAAGTTTTTGCCTATACTGATACATAGCTTTGAAAATTTCAGTCGTTTAGCAATTATTTCATGATGAGTGAAAGTTTAAAAAGTAACATTATTTCACGATCATTTCAGAATGCTCAAATTAAATTACAAAAGATCTGCAAAAAATGAATGAATTCATGTGATCCATTCTGTGCACAATAGTGAATTTTAAAGTCAGAAATAATATTTGTTCTTAATTTAATAACAAAAGAGTAGTGAGGTGTTATTTTCGAAACCAAACAATCTACAGAGATCATTCTTGAAGTAAATTGCACAGTTTCGGCTTCCGAAAATGGTTTATATAATTCGAATAAGAAAAAAGTTTTGCTTATATGCTTAAAAAATTATTTTTTTCTTTGGAAAATACAGAAGGCCTTCCGATTATTGAGCGCAAATTTTTGCGCATTGACTACATACGCCATTGACTATATACGCCGTTTACAGAAGCCAAAAATGTGGAATTTGCTTCAAGAATTATCTCCGTGTATTGTTCAGTTTGGGAGATGACACCTCACTACTCTTTTGTTATTAACTTGATAAAAAATGATTATTTCAAACTATTTAATTTAGCACTGTAGACATAAAGCATCAAAGAAATTCATATATTATTTACAGATTTTTTGTAATTTATTTGCGGGGCTAACAGCTATACAAAGTTGAGTACTCTGAAATGATCGTAAGATAATGGTACTTTTGAACCTTTTACACCTCAAGAAATAATTGCTTATCGACTGAAGTTTTCAAAACTCTGTATCAGTATAGGCAAAATCTGCATCTGCAACGTGGAGTTTGTCCCATATTTAAAAAAAATGTTTCACTGAGATCACTGTTAAAAATCGTTTTAAATTCAAAATACCAATATATATATTAAAATGAATATCTTAAGCATGCGAAATCGCTATTAGGAACGTGTTTAAAAATGTAATCTTTACAGCGATTTCAGAGTAATCTTTACCTGCAACAAAAATTAATTTCACGTGTTAAGATTTACTTACCACATGGGAAATGGTAACCATGTCAAGTCTATTAAATCTTGTTTTGTTTCGATGCGAAAAAATTCAACTTTATATACTTGAAAATTATCCGCAAAAAAAATTCACTTCTATTTTTTCTGCGATTCAAAGAAATGAAAGCATTTAATGTATATTAAATTTCAACTAACGTTTATGCAAATTACTTCATCTACATTTGTATTAAATTTAATACAGATTTTTTTCTGATAGTGATTTTCACTATGATCTGTACGAAAATTGAGGTATCTATACTTTTTGGACAGATTTGAGTGGTCTAAAAATGCATTTTCATTTTTTCAAATTGAATTTTCAGCCATAATCAAAATTATGAAATTTTACGTTCAAATGCTATATATTTAACGGGTGTACCTATTCCATTTTTTTACTTCAATTGAGAATTAATAATAATCCGTTAGAAAATTTTCAAAAGATTCAAAATTCTTCATATCACGTCGATTTTTTTTTTTGAAAATGTAAAGAAAATATTTTGCCCATAGCTATATTGAAATAAGCAACTACATGTTAACAATGTCTAGTCCTCATTATTACTAATGTTTGCTTGTCACTGTCACACTATGTGTTCCGTCAAACAAAACATTTACTTTACAAAATCTGCAGATCAAAGACGTTTTTTTTTTGTAAATATAAGCCAGAACATAATTGTTAAATTTTTAACGTTTCAAATATGTTCTTTGCATTTTAATAGTGATTAAGGAAATATACGACTTAATAATTGTACTGTCGTGCTTCTATAGCAAAGCTATAAAAAACTATATGTTTGTTTAATTGAAAAAAAATCAGGGTGAAAATTTGAAAAAGAATTTTCAAGTTAAAGGTATATAAAAGAAACTTGTTTCTTAAGATAAAATGTTTATGTATGTATGTTTAATTCAATAAATCATAACAAAAAATGTATTTTGACTATTTATCTACTTTCCACAGAAAAACAGCCTAAAATTTTTACACTTTAACATAATAGTATGTCTTAAACTCAGTGACAATTTTCGGGGTCGAAGCAACATTGATCTAAATTTAAGACTTCATTTTCTGAAGTTCAGAATTAAATCTCACATTAAAACCTATTCAAACAAATGTTACAGAATTCAATCCTGACAAATGTAAAAACAATTTTAGTACTCACTTTAACAATTAAGTATTAATAATGTAACAATTTTAAGTATTTTCTTTTCAATATGTTTATTTCATTAAATGATCTATGATATATATCGTGTATTGACACTTATAGAAATAACCCGAAGTATATAACCATATTTTATTGTTACCAAATTTTTTATGTCGTCTAAGTCCTAAATCGTGACTTCGAATGGGTCTAGCCCGTTAAGAAGGTGAAAAATGCCCTTGGCTGGAACCAGATTCTCAATGAGCCCATTTCTAGGACTTGGAATTATAACTTTTTTTCCGGATTTTTGAACCCCAATCACCACCCCCATAGTCATAGTGGCTAAAAATGTGTTACGATTTTTATTTATTTTTTTGACATATTTGTGTACTGTTCCAAATTTTTCATAAATGAAAGTTCATCTGATGTGCTACCTTTCGGAATTTTTTCAGATTTTCAATTAATGTGGACGGCAGTTTTTTTAAATAAAAATTTTCACATATGGCAGATATCCTTATTAAGAAGAAGTATTGGTAAGTATTGGATCCAATACTTTTTTCTTGAAAAAGTATTGGATTTTGAATACTTATTCGCACACAGAAAAAACTTAGGGTAAATGGTGTTGCAGGTAACTTCGTATTTTTACATGTTCGTATTGGTAAAACACAAATATTACCCTCGATGGGCAGAAACTGTCTTTTGTTCTCATAAAAGTTGTCACCACCGTTTCGAAAATTGGAAGCCACTAACTTTGATCGCTGAAGTGAAGTTAGCTGATGGTTGGTGTAACAGGCAAATCGGATAAGTGCCGATTCATAAAGGCTGACTTGCCGAATCATTAGAGCTGTCAAAAGTTCCTTACAAGCGTGGGTATAATAAAAAAATTACCGAGACGTCAGGTAAAGTTTACCCACATGAGGTAATTTTTGTTGCAGGTAATCTTTACCCAAAAATCAGGGTAAAGATTACTTTTAGTTTTTTCTGTGCAAAAAAAGTATTATATCCGATAATTACCAACACTGTTAGAAAAATCTCTACTAAATTTAGTATACATGTAATGGAAGCAAGAATGCATAACCTGAAATTAAATTTAGTATACCAGCGTACAGTAAATTTAGTATATTCGTACTGAATTTAGTATACACGTATATGAAATTTAGTATACGCGTGTACTTAATTCTGTATAAATATACTAAATTTACTGTACGCTGGTATACTAAATTTAATTTCATGTTGTGCATTTTTGCTTCCATTACATGTATGCTAAATTTAGTAGAGATTTTTCTAGCAGTGAATATTTCTTTTTCATAAGGTTATCCTGAAATAATATTGAAATGCTGAATATTACTTATGATCAAATGCTGTATTTTTAATGTTTCTGAATGTTTTAATTAGTGTGTGAAACGGGAATCCTTTATAAAAGTTTTGGATTAAGGGTGTTGGTTATCTCCGACTTGGAAATTTTTTTTTATAGGCACGGCACTGACTTCATATATAATTTTTCCCAAGTATTTGAGAGCGAAAGAAAGAGAACTTTTTAAATATCCGGGATTTTGCGAGATCCTCGGATCAACGAAATTTATAGGAATGAAGCCTTTTGCTGAGGCGATAATTATTTTCGCGGAAATTATTAATTTTTCGAAAGGAAGAAATCTGTGGATAGCAGAAGACAGCCTTTGAACGGCGAGAACCGTTCGCAAATTTATTTTTCTACTCACAATTCTGACATCACAGAAGTATTTTCAGGGCTCAGCTAATTATCGAAGATCCAAAACTTGATGATGGCGAACCTAAATTTCGCGAAATACGTCGCGAAATAGACAAAAAACCGAAAGAAAATGGAGATGTCCTGTGTATGTGAGGACCACAAGACTGTATTGGTAAGCAGCAGAGCAAACTCGGCAAACAGACCGGCTGTCCAATTCGTGCTTCGATCCGAATCTTCAATGCTCTGAAGTCCGCACCACACATTGCCACTCGCGAAATCGCGGCGCAAATATTTAAAAAGTTTTTGAAGACAGCAATGCAAATGCACCAATTTTATACATAAATCAATTTATGATTGTATGTAAATTTGTAAATTTACCCAGTTTGAAATTAGAACTTTCAAATTATGATTTGAACATTTTAAAATTATAAATGATAAATTTATCAAGTTATCCAGCAATAAATTCTGAAACCATCAAATTCGATTTCTGGAATTTCGAAATTAGGCCCTCTGCAAATTTATTTATAGATTCCAAGTTTATCAAGTGGTCCAACTATGAATTAATTATATGAAGAAGCTTGTAACGGGGGACACGGATTGTGGTCATTTTATTAGATACAATTTATTGATTTCTTTTATTCATTTCATCGTATTTTTTTATAAAATAAAGAAAATCAGTATTAATATCCGATTCTTTTATCAAAAAATACGATGAAATGAATCAATGAAGTCAATAAATTGAATAAAATACTAAAATCCAATTATTATTCATAAAATCAAAATTGCCCTGATTTTAGTAATTATAGTGATTTTTCTCAATTAATTGATTTTTATGTTTTGATTGACTTATTTTATTGATTCTATTGATTTCAATGACTTTATTCATTTTATTTTATTGATTCCATTCAATGTATTGCTTTTATTGACTTATTCCATTCTATTTTTTAATAAAAAAATCAAGCAGATCAATAAAATCACGAAAACGAACAAATGAAATTATTATCAAAAAAATAAAAAATAAAAGTATCAATAACATCAATGAAATCAATAAATTAAATAAAATCACTAAAATCACTAAAATCCAGTGCAATTTTTATTCTATTGATAATAATTTGATTTCAGTATGTTATTAAATTTATTGATTTCATTGAGTCATTTGATTGTATTTTTTAACAAAAAAATCAAATATTTGCAATAAAAAAAATCAATAAATTGAACAGAATCAATCGAATCAATCAAATTAATAAAATCATAGAATCAATAAAATGAAAAAATCAATCAAAACAATAAAATCAATAATTTGAATAAAATCACTAAAATCAGTAAAATGTAGATTTCATTGATGTGTTTTTTTACTGATTTTGTTGATAATAAATTGATGTTATCGATGTTAGTAATCTCATTCAATTTATTGAGTCATTTGATTGTATTTTTTAATAAAAGAATCGAATATTTATACTAATTTTCTTCATTTTATTAAAAAATACAATCAAATGAATAAAAAAAATCAATAAATTGAATGGAATTACTAAAAACAATAATATCAAATTAATGAAATAAAATAAATGAACAGCACCAATCAAATCAATAAATTGAATAAAATCACTAATCAATAAAGTTAAAATTATACTGATTTTAGTGATTTTATTCAATTCATTCATTTTATTGATTTATTTATTGTATGGATTTCATTGATTTCATTGCTGTTGTTTATTTTATTGATTTTGTTGATGATAAATCGCTTTTATTTATTTTAGTGATTCCATTCAATTTATTGATTTATTTCATTCTATTTTTTAGTTTAAAAAATCAAGTAGATCAATAAAATCACTAGAAACGAACAAATAAAATTATTATCAATAAAATAAAAAATAAAAAATCAATAACATCAATGAAATCAATAAAATCCCGTGCAATTTTTATTCTATTGATAATAATGTGATTTTAGTATTTTATTCAATTTATTGATTTCATTGAGTCATTTGATTGTATTTTTTAACAAAGAAGTCAAATATTTGCAATAAAAAAAATCAATAAATTGTACAGAAGCAATCGAATCAATCAAATTAATAAAATCATAGAATCAATAAAATAAAATAAATCATTCAAAACAATAAAATCAATGAATTGAATAAAATCACTGAAATAAGTAAAAAATGTAGATTTCATTGATGTGTTTTTTACTGATTTTGTTGATAATAAATGGATGTTATCGATTTTAGTTATCTCGTTCAATTTATTGATTTTTATTGAGTCATTTTATTAAAAAAATACACTGAAATGAATAAAAAAAATCAATAAATTGAATGAAATTGCTAAAAACAATAAAATCAAATTATTATCAATGAAATAAAAAAAATGAACAGCACCAATAAAATCAATAAATTGAATAAAATCACTAAAATGAAGAAAATAAAAAATCAATAAAGTCAAAATTATACTAATTTTAGTAATTTTATTCAATTCATTGATTTTACTAATTTTTTCATTATATTGATTTTATTGATTTGATTGATGTTGTTTATTTATTCTAGTGATTCTATTCAATGTATTGCTTTTATTTATTTATTCCATCCTATTTTTTAATCAAAACAATCAAGTAGATCAATAAAATCACTGAAAACAAAAAATAAAAATATTTTTCATAAAATGAAAAATAAAAAAATCAATAATATCAATGAAATCCATAAATTGAATAAAATCACTAAAATCAACTAAATCAGTGCAATTTTGATTTTATTGATATTAATTTGATTTCAGTATTTTATTCATTTTATTGACTTCATTGAGTCATTTCATTGTATTTTTTAATAAAAGAATCGGATATGCATACTGATTTTCTTTATTTTATTAAAAAATACGATGAAAAGAATGAAAAAAAATCAATAAATTGTATCAAATAAAATGACCACAATCCGTGTCCCCCGTTACAAGCTTCTTCATATAATTAATTTATAGTTGGACCACTTCATAAACTTGGAATCTATAAATCAATTTTCAGAGGGCCTAATTTCGAAATTTCATAACTCGAATTTGAAGGTTTCAGAATTTATTGCTGGATAACTTGATAAATTTATCATTTATAATTTAAAAATGTTCAAATCATAATTTCAAAGTTATAATCTCAAACTGGGTAAATTTACAAATTTATATACAATCATAAATTGATTTATGTATAAAATTGGTGCATTTGCATTGCTGTCTTCAAAAACTTTTTGAATATTTGCGCCACGATTTCGCGAGTGGCAATGTATGGTGCGGACTTCAGAGCATTGAAGATTCGGATCGAAGCACAAATTTGACAGCCGGTCTGTTTACCGAGTTTTTTCTGCTGCTTACCAATACAGTCTTGTGGTCCTCACATACGCAGGACATCTCAATTTTCTTTCGGTTTTTTCTCCATTCCGCGACGTATTTCGCGAAATTTAGGTTCGCCATCATCAAGTTTTGGGTCTTCGAATATTAGCTGACCCCTGGAAATACATCTGTGATGTCAGAATTGTAAGTAAAAAAATTAATTTGCGAACGGTTCTCGCCGTTCAAATGAAAATTCATCATTCCTATAAATTTCGTTGATCCGAGGATCTCGCAAAACCCCGGATATTTGACAAGTTTTCTTTCTTTCGCTCTCAAATACTTGGGAAAAATTATCTATGGAGTCAGTGCCGTGCCTCTACAAAAAAAAATTTCCAAGTCGGAGGTAACCAACACCCTTAATCATCGTCGCTACCCTCCATTTTATTTTGTGCGAATAGTTTGCTCAATATTTCTGCTGGTCGAACAGATTTTCGAAAAATATCGAGCATAGGATAGATAGTAAATTACAGCAGCAGCATGTGAGCAGCAACCGATCGTACGATTAGCATTTGCGCACTAACAACAATATCATTTGATTCCTTCGAAACCAATGGAATCAGGCGTGTACTTAACAAAACACTTAGAACGCCGACGATTCATATGACGTGACTGAACTTCTACTTTCAAAATGTTTACGGTTTCTTTAGCGCAGCAAATGTTAATTTTGTTGTCATCGTCCATTAATTCAGCTAAATATGATACAGCTAGACTGAGTTAATACGAACCTATAAACAATATTTCGAGATCGTTGACGGTCATTTCCGAAAAATCTCCCACATCCGATAAAAATATATGTCAAAAAGAACACATTTTTAGCCACCATGACTATGGGGGTGGTGATGGGGGTTCAAAAATCCGCGAAAAAAGTTATAATTTCAAGTCCTAGAAAAGGGCTCATTGAGAATCTGGTTCCATCCAAGGCCATTTTTGACCTGCTTAACGAGCTAGGCCCTTTGAATTAAATTAAAATTAAATGTCAATGTTTACATCTATAAAACCCATCGTTGTTTGTAGGATTGCCAATCTCTTCCCGTGTTTTTTTTTTCATTTCATCTCATAATAAACACATATACAAATCACTTTTATGAATCAATATTTTAATAATTTTTAAATTCATCAAATTAATTATATGTGGTAACTAAGGTGATGCACCGTACGTTCCGGCGACAGTTTCACGGCGTTGCTACTAGTCTGAACCGGATTCTTTGAAGCAATCAATGGGCAATCATGGGATTCACAAGGAATCATTTATGAACTTCCGCATTCATGTTTTTCTGATTCCCAGATTTCTCAGTGGATAGCCACTCGATATATTCATAAATATTGATTAATGAACTCAAGTGGATTTATCACGCTTTGTTTACTTACTCTAAAATTAATAGGAAACAATAATGAATTCCAGCTATTCTTGTTGAAGGTCAATTATTTTTGGTTAAAAGTCTACTGTTGTATTTTTGGTTTAGAATTCATATTTTTAAGGTAAACATTTTATTATTTGGCTGAAAATTCAGTTATTTTATTGAAAGCACAAG
>CAKNXH010000981.1:71789-83241 GCA_932178445.1 Andricus quercusramuli
GAACCCTGACGTGCTGAGGTTTTTTGGACCTCAGATTCGGATTCAGCCACCCCAAAAACATATAATACACATGGTCTGACCCCCGGACTTGAGAAAATAAAATTTTATGAGTTTTTATGAGGTTATGTAAGAGCCCTGACGTGCTGGGGGTTTTTGGACCTCAGGTTCGGATTCAGCGACCCAAAAAACATATAGTCAACATGGTCTGACCTCCATGCCCGAAAAACGATTTTTTTTGTGTGGCGGTGTAATTTTTCAATAGTAAATTGTACAAATTACAGACTCTTCAATTTTAAAGATTTACAATTAAAAGTTCTAAAATTTTGAAGATTCAGAATTCAAAATGCTTCAATCTTAACGATATGTAGTCTTTATGTTTTCAATTTTAAAAGATTTGCAATTCATAGTTCTGCAATTTGAAAGATTCAAAATGGAAATTTATTTAATTTTGAGGACTGATATTATAAATGTATGTTATTTTCAAAATTAAATACCTTCTTGAATGTTATAGAAATTTGAAATTACAAATTATCTAATTTGCAAGAATTTTATTTTAAAGGTATGTAATTTGGAAATTTTTGTTGGAAAAGATCAATTTTTAAGAGTTACAATGGAAAATGTTCTTATTTCGACGATTTGCGATTTGAAACTCTTCCATTTTGAAGATTTGCCATTGAAAAATCTTTTTTTTTCAAAGAAGTATAAATAACAATTCTTTAAACTTAGTTTTTATGGATCCGGCATATTTTCTGGATTTTAATTTTATCTTCCGGCATATTTCGCCGGATTTTAATTTTCTGTTCCGGCATATTTTCCCGGATCTTAATTATCTCTTTCGGCAAGGCACTCCTGTGACTGGTTACAGAAATAATGTTGGTTTAATCCCCTACCCCTTTCCAACTTCTCCTGGAGGGCGGCAAGGCACCCCTGTGACTGGTCACTAAACTTTCCGATCTGTTACCGTGAATTTCTGGAATTTCTTCAAATTATCAAATATTTGCATCCATTACCATAATTTTTGAAATGTATTAAAAGTTTGATGAATTACCATAATTTCTAAAGTTCATGGAAATGTGTCATTATTCTGGAAATTTATGAAATTTTTTGAAAAATTATGAAATTTTTGAAAATTTATGAAATTCATTGAAATTTATGAAAATTGTTTAAATTTATGAAATTTGTTGAAATTTATGATTCGTGGAAATTTATGAAGTTTGTGGGAATTTATGAAAGTTGTGGAAATTTATCATAATTTACGGAAAATTATGGCATTATTAAAAATGTGATGGAAGAGAAAATTAAAATCGGGCTACATATTTTCCTACATATTTTTGCAAACATCTATTTTTTAACTCTTTGCAATTAATCTAGAATTGTTTGGAATTGATAATAAATCCTTTACAATTGATAATTAATTAATTAATCAAAATTGCATAATGAATTCTTCTAAACTAAAATTAGTACACGATAAAATATGCTGGAAGAGAAAATCAAAATCCGTCGTATTCTGCCGGAACAGAATACAGAATTACGAAATTCAATGTTAAAAACTTATAACCTAAAATTCGTAAATCTTAAATATTTGAAATTAAAAAGTCTTTCCCGACTCCCCCAATATTTCGGGACGACTAGACACAGCCCATTATTAATATCAATAATTGAGGCTTTGGATGCCAAAATGAGATATCGAATTATTTTTTTGGAGTGGTTTGGCCCCTGAGGACTTAAAATTCAAGTTTTGAATTTTTATTTTCAAAATATATATCCAAATCGTAAATTAAATTTCGCCTTTTTTCTCATTCCATAAAAAAAGTTGAAGCTTCTTTATTTTCTGAATTATTTATAAAATAGTATATTATGCTACAAGTGGAAAAAGCGAGAGTTTTAAATCGTCGCTTTTTCCATGTGTGGGACACGATACTTTTTCTATAATTTGTTTAAAAAGTGCTAGTTTTTGTTTACCTGTTTTTTGTGTGAAAAGAAGGCGATTTTTTGTCGATTGACGCAACAATAATACCGTATTTTCGGAGAAACTGTCGGTGTTTTAGGTTAGGGACGGAGTCGGAAAATAGAATGAAGTTGGCTGCGCACGATGCACGAGCACACCCGAGGCAGCACGAACTCACCCGGAGTAACACGAAGTAGTTTGCACTTTATTTACTTTTTTCACTGTGCCTCACTTTTGTCACTGCGTCCATTTACTTTTTCCACTCCATCCGTCCACTTTTTTCACTGTTGCCCGGAGAGGTCGGCACTGCGCATGCGCCACGTCATCGAGCAAAAATCGGTCACTTTTTACACTAAAAAGAGGTGGAAAAACTGGCACTTTTTCACAAATTATAGAAAAAACTATTTTTTTCCTTTGACTAAAATATTTCGCCTTTTTTACCTTCAGCTCTATTTTATTTTTGTTGTGTAGTTTGTATTTTACTACTACTATTACTACTTTTTGCTATTATTTTTTAACTATTTACAACTACGACTACTACTATTAGTATTATTATCATTTCATATTATTATGTTTATGAAAATGTTTATTTGAGAAAAAAGTTAATAATTTTTTGCCGAGGCGTTGCACAATTCGTGCACAAATAACATTGATCGTTTCGGGAGTCGAGCGAATTTTGAGCAAGCAGAAACTGTCAACGAGAAAGTTGTTCAGGAAGGTTCAAAGAAGTTTTCTGGAAATTTTTTAGCTCAATTGAAATAGCAGTTAACAAGCTGTCAATGTTTTAATTTTCTAACGCGATCGATTTTCTGTCGCTTAGGCTGCGCACAGTGGTCCAGAAATGGATTTTCGCTGTCAAATTCGTCCAGAGATCGTACTTTTTACCCGATTTTAAGTTGTTTTTTGTAAGTACTCAAGATTAAATTCGCGACAAACGTGAGGTAACCGATTTTTCATTTATTTTTGGAACAAATTGGAGTGTTAATAAATATGGCGGAAAAAATAGAAAATTTCAAATCATTTTTTTTTATTGAAGTGAAAACAACGAAACTATACTCTAAATCGTCGAAAATGCATGCATTAATATTCATCGAATTTAATTAATTTGTTTGATAAACAAAATATTTGTTGTAAACAAGTTTGATAAACAAATATGTGGTTTGTCCTTTTTCATCAGCGCAACATTTTTTCTTGTTATTTAGAACGAAAGAAATGGATACAGAGAACTGTATAATAAAAAAAGTAGTAAAATGAATTTTTATTATTGTTATAAACAAAATACGTAAACATATCGTAAAAATGTACATTTTCCGAACAAAAATTTTTTTTCCCAATCACAGGGTACTATTATGGACAAATTGATATCACAGTAATATAAATTACACCTTTCAATTCTTAACTGTAATTGTTATTAACAAATGATATAAACAAATTGTGAAAATTTGAAGTTTTCTTTCGAATTCTTTTTCATATAAAGTGGCATGATCATGAAAAAAATGCGAAAGAAAACTTCAAATTTGGACTATTTGTTTATATCATTTGTTAATAACAATAACAGTTAATAGTTAAAAGGTTCAATTTATGTAACTGTGATATCCATTTGTCTGTAATAGTTTCCTGTGATTTGAAAAAAAAAATTTGTTCGGAAAATGTACATTTTGACGATATGTTTACGTATTTTGTTTATAACAATAATGAAAATTCATTTTACTACTTTTTTTATTATATAGTTCTCTGTGTTAATTTCTTTTGTTTTAAATAAAGAAAATGTGCGCTGATAGAAAAGGACAAACCACATATTTGTTCATAAAATTTGTTTACGACAAATGTTTTGTTTATTAAACAAATTATTTACATTCAGTTAATATTTATGCATGCATTTTCGACGATTTAGAGTATAGTTTCGTTGTTTGCACTCAAATAAAAAATAATAATTTGCAATTTGTTCAAACAAAAAATGAAAAATCGCTTTCCTTACATTTGTCGCGAATTTAATGCTGAGTATTTAAAAAAAATAAAATCGGGTAAAAAGTACGACCTCTGGACGAATTTGACCGCGAAAAAAATCAGGACTTATTCTAAGTTACATAAAATGGGTAGTGATAATTCAGAATCATGAGTGTCAAATTCTTGGTAATATTAAAATAAAAATATATAATAAATAAACCCAATTAAACAAAAAAAAAATTAAAGTGGAGATACTATACTCAGTGCAGATTTTGATTGGTAAATATTAATTATTTCAATAAACACACGAAATACAATTTTTTTAACTTTGATTCAAAAAATAATTTTAGGTAAAGCTACTGGTCAATTTAAACAGACTTTCTGTAGCTAAAGCTTATGATTATCACTTAAAATAGTACATTTATTATTCAAAATTATCTCTTAATTTTTTGAAAGTAAAATAATATGTATTCAAATATAACTTTGAAAAAAAAATATTGTGTAATATTTCAACGATTTTTTCTGGTTTAAAAAATTCCGAAAGCGTATGCAGGTATGTTTACAAATAGAGGTGAAACAGAGGACACGCAAGATACAAGAAAATAAACATGTACAGATTATTTATTCTTAAGAATTTTATGAAACGCATGTCTCTGGAAGTGGCAACGTTTAAATATTTTAATCAGACAGGAAACAAAAGAATGATTGTAAACCATGATTTGTCACGTTTTGTTGCATTTGATTAAAAAAATCTCTTACGTACTGAGGCAGAGTTCACTTAACTCTGGGATATAGTGACCAGATTTCCAACGGCCGAATCCGGGACATGTCACATGGTGGAGGTACATGACGTCACTGGGGGTTTGTAGAAGGGGGTCGGATGGCGGTAAATTCAAATTTTATTCCAATAATTTTAGTTTATACACGTATACTTCAAAAACATACATTTATACATATAAATGAACACATAAGTATATGTTATTCTCGACTTTATTTTGCGCTATGAATATGCAATATGGTTTTTATCATTTTATAAATACTTTTCAAACGAATGGATTTTTTGAAAGTAATTCGTGGTTATTTTTGATGGAGTCGTCGAACGTTTCACAAGAACTCCCTAACTTATACTTGATAAGCAAGATATACTTCAAAGCTTCTATTGCGAATTTAGTTTTCTCTATGGACCAAATTTCATTCATTCCTGAAAAAAGTCGCTCTGCGAGGGCATTATTCCCAGGAATCTTTGAAATCTGGTGTACTATACCCGTTTTAAAATCTTTGGAAACCTTCAAATGTTTTGAAAGTTTGAAAATCTGTATGAAATCTTTTAAATCTGGTGTGCGCACCTTTCTGAAAGCTTTTAAATCCGTTAAATCTTTGTGAAATGTTCAAAATCCTTTTAAATATTTAAAAATCTAATTTTGAAACTGAGTTAACATCGAAATGTTGAAGTCTGTCCACTGCAATCTATAAAGTAATTGGTACAGTCTACAGGAAGTGCATTGAAATCTCTTCACTAATTCTTTAATGAACAAAAGATAAATTATATCTTGATAAATAAAAACCTTGTCAGTAGTAAGATTACTTCTAAACTTCTAAACGTGTAGAATTCAAGGATATTTTCAGGATTTCAAGGCTTAAAAAAATTCATGGAGAATTCCAGGTTTTCAAGGTCGCTGGACGCTCTGTAGAAACTAGGTACTTGAAAAAAAAGTGACTTGCGAAATTATTGTTAGTACTTACTTTTACTCATTTTAATTTTTCAACGAGTTACGACAGACAGTCATGAAGCGATTATAATAACAACAGTGCAAAAATAAAATAGTTTCGCGATCACATATTATGAAACGTCTGATGTCGACATCATAATCTCATAAAGCTCAGAACAGATTTACAAATAAGATTGATCGAATCGAACTATAACTGAAAAAATGAGACGATGATAGTAAATCACTGCATTCAAAAGACGGATCGTATTTCGACAAATCAGGGGCTGCCTGCGAGTTACAGGTGCCCTCTGATTGGTTGAAATTCTGCGCCGCAAAAAACCATTTTCTATCTGATTTTCGTCACGCAAAAACGTCAAACATTTGTATTGGTATTGTATTATTATATAATTTTATACACCTCTGCGCATTCTATATACTTCGCTCTCTGAAGCTTTGCTTAATATTTGACACTTCAGTCTAATGCGGGACTAAAGCAGCCTAATCTGGGACGTTTTCCGGGACGTACTCCAATCCGGGACACGTACCTCAAATCCGGGACGGTCTCGCATAATCCGGGATGGATGGTCACTATACTCTGGGACAACAACGGCTTGTCGGACATGGCGCAGCCTACGCAGGAGATAATCGATCGCGCTAAATATTAAAGCATTAACAGTTTCTTAACCACTATTTCAATTGAGCTAACAAAATCCAGAAAACTTCTTTGAACTTTTCTAACCAACTTTCTCACAAACAGTTTTTGCTTGCTTAAAATTCGCTGGACTCCCGAAACGATCAAAATTATTTTTGCACGAATTGCGCAACGTCCCGGCAAAAAATTATTTACTTTTCTTTCAAGTGAACATTCTCAATTTTTGCTAACGTCATCAGTCGCAGAAGATATCAATGCATACTTCTCATGAATTTTACTTTAAAATATCGAAAAGTGCCGACTGTTTTTTATAACTAATTCAGGAAATAAGAAAGCTACAACTTTTTTCATGAGGAAAAAAAAATGCGGAATTCAATGTACGATGTGGGTATGTATTTAACAAATTTTGATTCAATACTTCACTTTTAAGTGCCTATAGGGGCCTTCCCAGTCCAGCAGAATAATTTTGTATCTCCTTTTTGTATCTGACTCGATATGGATAAGAATGTTATAAATATTATTAAGTTTTATGAATAATGAATAATACGAAATTCCATCGGAATCAATTCATGTTTATTTATTGAATATACATAAATTCCGAATGTATTAAGTATCAGCAAAACTCAAAATTATTAACTAAAAATGAAAGCATTTTGAACATACTTGGATTATAATCAAAGAGATTTTAACAAACGAAAAAAATCATATGAAATACATTTTTTAATACTTGAGTCTGGAACAAATTACTATTTTTCTTATAAATTAAAATATTAAATAATAAATTTAACCAATTTTAAGCTTCAATAAATTATGATGAGACCCTCTTAACAGACGTAATTATATCAGGACACCGTTGTTGGTCATGAACAACATTTTATTAATTTTTTTTAATCCAACCATGCAATATTGTTTAAACAACTGAAGAAAATTTGAAAACATTATCTTTTCCCTATTACATTTTTCAACAATATAACTTCTTTTATTTTGATACCGTTATGAATTATAAAAAATACAGACTTCCAATAATAATTTTGTATTTTGCAACTTGTAATAAATGCAGTCGGAAATTTTCTTCCTATGAGATGATCAGACAATACTTTTACGCGTTTTCGAGCGTCGAGCTGGTTCTTGCATCCGGCGGGTGAATTTAGTAAAGTCCGTAACTGTCATGCTCGAACGCAAAACTGAATGCGTACGGGCGTTCACGTTTGCACTTTGTTGAGCAATACTTTGGTTCACACTGGACGACACGCTGCAAAAAATTCTAACCTGATGCCTTTCACAGTTATTTCACCGTACGCTATTACGTTTGGGTTTTGAAAAAAATTATTATTTCTTCACTCAAAAACTAAAATGAAAATTTTTGTATCTCTTTCTAAATTCCGTTTTATATATAAAATATTCAGATTCATTCCAAAATGCCTACAATTGCTGAAACAACTATTCAGCAATGTCTCAGTAAAGCTCAGAAGTTTTAAAATGTATTAGATTTATTATAAAGAAATAACTGGATGAAAATGGTTTCATAGGGATTGCCAGCGCTTAGCAATTTTTTTTACTTTTTTTTCCGCCTTTAAGAAGCCTACAAGATACTACAGACATGGACCTTCCTAATGTTTATTTTTACTTAGAGGATCTCAAAACGTGCAGATCCTATCCTAAAAGAGAGGTTGCGATTATATCTCGAAAACTGAAGCCGATTCTCTCTTCACCTATTGGTTGGATTTAAATTCGCCGCCTATGCTTTAGAATCGATATTAGAATCGAGAAGTGCGGTCTAGAATCATTTTTAGGTTAAGAACAGAGCTGCGTATTATGAGCCAAGGCATGAGCACTATTCATGTGCGCATTGATGATTGATTATAGCTGAAGATATGGTCGTAAGAACTCATCGCATGGGGGCAGGTGGCTCCAGTTTAAAGGGGGAAAACCAGCTAGATAGGCTAGATCTGCTAGATGATGGTGGCCATGGTGGCTAAGAATTTGCGGCGTTGTGCCGGCTATGTACGTTCCCCGGTTCCCCCCTTACCAATTGAGGGTGACACCACGAGTCACTCACGCTGAGTCTATGAGTTCTTACGTCTTGTGGTTGATTCCCGAGTGATTCGTTTGGTGGTGGTGAATGCTAGGGATACAAGTCAAGTCCGGAGTTTGAATTGTACAATTCTGACTGACTTAATCCATTTAAAATTAAAAAATTTACATTTTTTTAAAATCAAATATTGAAGTTTTCAAAAATTTAAGTCGCCAGTACTTAAATAAATAAAAACGTTAAATTTAATTAAATTTCAAGTTTTTGTAAAATATTGTTTCAGTCTACAATGTTTCAATTTTTATCCATTACGTGTCAAACTTAAAAATAATTATTATTTAATTAGTAGTAATAATAGTATCTTCATATAAAATAAGCAATTACAAAATCAAGATATGTACAATTTGAACGTTACAATTTCAATTCTTTTATTTAAAAACAATTTCATTTGTAAATAACTTTAAGATATATTGAGAAGTTTAAAGGCAATTAGCCTTTTGAGAAGTTCGAAATATTTCATAATACTGAAAAGTATTTATTATGATCAAAACATAATTGTAAAGAAGATTTTTTTATTGGCATTAGGGTCAATAATGTTCGTTTGTTTTGTCTTCTATAATTGAAACGATATATATTTTTAAGTAAATTGAATTTAGATTTTCTATGTTTCGTCCAGGACTGACTTACTGGACTCATCAGTATGGTTATATCAATCAGTCCTACCTTATACAATGTAATTGATCTAAATTCATTGTAATGTATATTTTTCAAAACAAATTCTTTTTTCCCCCTTTTTATAAGTTTGTAAATTTGATACATTTTTGGCAGTCAACAATATAGTGTAATTTCAACCACGGATAGGGGTTGAAACATAATACAATTGATATAAATTTTGATTTGCTTTTTAAAGGAACACAACAAAATATAAAAATAAAAGATATATTATTCGGGCCACGGATAGGGGCCAGAAATTAAATAGAAAAATCGTCAATTACCAAGTTGAAGAGAAATTCATTTAGTAATTTTCTTCCTTCCCATCTCTTCCATATATTATTCTTCCCATAACCGCGCGAATTGAGGCTTAGTTTCGACGTCGCTATGTTCACATGTAATATAACAACACTGACACAAATCACAAACTTTTTTAACGCAATAATTTTTTTTTGAAAAACAGGTTAAAATTTTCATAAAATAGAATAATTTTCACACTATGTGATTAGAAAAGGACCCTTCTCCTGGGAGATCCAGAAGGAAACTAGCATTTTTTTCCGAATTGCACATTAACGGTAACCGGATACTGAGAATTTTGAAGAGAGGTCATGGCTGTAAACCAGACAACGTCGCACTGAAAAAGTGTGTACCTAAGGGTCAAATCTCGAAAAGTTTCTGTGAGTTTTCTTCCTTCTATTTGGAAAGCTAGTTGATAGATTCCGAAAAATTAATTTCTAATAAGAATTTTACTATATATTTTTTATAAATCCCCCCCCCCCTTTCCTCAATAAATAGAAGCCACTGACCAGAGCAGAAAAAACCGCTCGGTGAAAAATTGCCATTTTGAAAATAATTTGATGATATCTTTGCTGTTTTTTCGAAAGATATCGTTTTTAATTGACCCAATTATTATAATTGTAAAGAAGATTTTTTTATTGGCATTAGGGTCGATTATGTTCGTTTGTTTTGTGTTCTACAATTGAACCGATATATTTTTTAAGTAAATTGAATTCAGATTTTCTATGTTTCGTCCCTGACTGACTCACTGGACTCATCAGTAAGGTTATGTGAATCAGTCCTACCTTATACAATGTAATTGATCTACATTCATTG
The DNA here is from genome assembly GCA_932178445.1 of Andricus quercusramuli. NCBI lineage: Eukaryota > Metazoa > Arthropoda > Insecta > Hymenoptera > Cynipidae > Andricus > Andricus quercusramuli. The sequence goes on from CAKNXH010000981.1 coordinate 81,902, forward strand.
TAATGTATATTTTTCAAAACAAATTCTTTTTTCCCCCTTTTCATAAGTTTGTAAATTTGATACATTTTTTGCAGTCAACAATATAGTGTAATTTCAACCACGGATAGGGGTTGAAACATAATACAATTGATATAAATTTTGATTTGCTTTTTAAAGGAACACAACAAAATATAAAAATAAAAGATATATTATTCGGGCCACGGATAGGGGCCAGAAATTAAATAGAAAAATCGTCAATTACCAAGTTGAAGAGAAATTCATTTAGTAATTTTATTCCTTCCCATCTCTTCCATATATTATTCTTCCCATAACTGCGCGAATTGGGGCTTAGTTTCAACGTCGCTAAGTTATCACATGTAATATAACAACACTGACACAAATCACAAAACTTTTTTAACGTAATAAGCATCTTAATCCGGTTAAAATTTTCATAAAATGGAATAATTTTCACATTACGTGATTAGAAAAGGACCCTTCTCCTCCGAGATCCAGAAGGAAACTAGCATTTTTTCCCAATTTTCACATCAACGGTAACCGGATACTGAGAATTTTAAAGGGAGGTCATGGCTGGAAACTAGACAACGTCGCACTGAAGAAGTATGTACCTAAGGATCCAATCTCGAAAAGTCTGTAAGTTTTCTTCCTTATATTTGGAAAGCTGGTTGATAGATTCCGAAAAATTAATTTCTAATAAGAATTTGAAAAATATACATTACAATGAATGTAGATAAATTACATTATAAGGTAGGACTGATTCACATAACCTTACTAATGAGTCCAAAACAAACGAACATTATTGACCCTAATGCAAATAAAAAAATCTTCTTTACAATTATAATAATTGGGCCAATTAAAAACGATATGTTTCGAAAAACCAGCAAAGATATCATCTAATTATTATCAAAACATACTCTCGAAGATTCTATAAGCAGTAAAAAAATTTTATGAAAATTTTGATTGATTTTATTAGATATGTAGAAGTTATGACAAAATTTCTAAAATAATAAAAAATTTATAAATATTTAAAATAGTCTAAAACAAAATGTACATTTTTGAACATTTTGAAATTCAGTTAAAAACATTTTTATGAATTTTAAATGATCTTAAAATAATACGTTATTTTCATATTCCTCCAAAACAAATTTTCATCATTTTCTAAATTAATAAAATTTTTAAACAAATTCTTAAAAATATATTGGAAAACAAAATTCGCATACATAAATAACAATTGAACAATTATTGATTTGGAATTAATTATAATTAAAATAATATAACTTCTCAATTGGAAATTATTCACTTTGAAGAGAAAAATTTCAATTGTCAAACTTTTAATGTTCATG
>CAKNXH010000982.1:3073-17218 GCA_932178445.1 Andricus quercusramuli
AACCTCTGTTTTCGCTCTAATACCTACTACTTATCTACTATTTACAATATTTCCATGTTACTTATATCTACTTTCTCTCCTATTTACAATGTTTCCGTCTCCATTCCTCTTCCTCCTTCCTTCTCTTCATGTCCATCTTACCCAACACCCCCTTCACCCAAGCTACTGCCCTTTTTGCACCCTTTTCATGCAACAATACCTCCATGCTTATCTCATTTCTTTCCACCTCCACGCACTCCTCCAACCAGTGCTCCACTCTTGCATCCCCCTTTCCACACAGTTCACATATCCTCTTCTTCCGAGAGAGTCAGAACCTATTGAAACCCTCCATACACCCACACCTCATCCTCCATATAAGCTCCTGACTTCCTGTCTCTCCTTTCTCACATAAATATTGCACTCTTGCCCTTGGCATAATCCACACATAGTTCCCGTTAAATCTTGACGCTCTTATTCTCTCTTCCCCTTCTGTCTTCCCTCTCTCCATGCCATTTTGCTTAACCAAGTCATAAACCTTCCTTCCTTCCTCGTGCATCCTTCTCACTTCATCCATCTGCAGTCCATTCATTCTGAAATACCTTTCCCTCTCAGCCTCCATCTTCTCACCCCGTCCCCTGTTCTCCTTTTCCCATCAACACACCCTAACCAGCCTACTTCCCCCCTCCTCCAAAAATTTATCCTCATATTTACACGTCCGGCTCCCTGCTAGAATTCCTCCACTCGTTCTCCCCGTCTCCCTCCTGAAAATATGATTAGGCGTGTTCCTTGCCAACCACAGGGTCCACTTTACATACCTCTCCTGCGTTCTATTTACCTCTTCACTTTCCTTCCACCCCCACACCTCTACCCCATACGATAGCACACTCATCACTAGTGAATCAAACAATTTCATTCTCCTTCCAAAATCATCTGCGAATAACTTCTTTCCCAACCCCCACACCTGCCTCATCACCACATTTGCCCTCCCCACTCTCTCTTTCATGTGACCATCCCCTCCCCCATTCCTTCAAAACACGAAGCCCAGGTACACAAACTCTTTCACCTCCTGCACCTCCTTTCCCTTCCACTTCCACTCACTTCCCTTATCCCTTCCCCCTCCTTTTCTGAACACCATAACCTTGGACCCCTCATATCCTGACTCCTCCTACCACCTCGGCTAATTATTTATTTATACTTCATATGAAATTGGCAGAAAAAAATTCTATTACATGGATTCTATATTTTTTTTATATAATCGAACTGTGCGATTAGTTTCCATGTTACATCTCACAAAGGACCCCGCACCAAATGTACAGAAAAAAGCCTTATGATAAAAAATTCTAAAAAAAAATTTTTCTTGTATTTTCGAACCTGCAAACTAAAAATTTGAAAGAAAAATGTCAGAAAGGTGGACAGTTTTTAGACAAACACTAGTCCAAAGTTTCGATTTTTACATGTATTTTAATGGAAAAATGCTTATTTTAGCAAAATGTTTTTTTCCCCTCAAAAACGCTATGATAGATTTGACTAAAACTTTTATATTTTGACGATCAGGCGTGCCGAATCAAAAGATTCATACTCGCGAACTAGAAAGATTAACGATTTTTTGGGTATACAGCATGTTTTTTGGGGGTGTTTTTGTACCCTAAACATCCAAGTAACACATGTAAATCATCATTTCTTAGTAACTAAACTCAATAGAGATTTTTATTCAACTGCTACGGTATGAAACGACTTTACAATAAGTGGAGTAAGCGTACATAGCAAGAATATGTTTTGAACTAATTTTAGGGGATGTTTTACCATCCCTTAAACAATGAGTCTGAAGTTCCTAACGCATTAATCGATAACGAAAACTAATTTTATTTTTAAATGCATGAAAGCTGCTATTTTATGACAGAAAATATTCGCGTACAACCCCAAAAACTTCTTAAAGCACTTTCAACCCCTCATCAGGTATAAAACTCACCCAAGCTACCCCTAAATATTTGTTAAATTCAACAAAACCAATTTAATTCCAAAATCCGCCCAGTTTTTGCTGATAATAATTTCAATTGATGCCAAAGGGGCACTCATAAAGCCTCAACCCTTCAGCACATGTAGAACTCACCCCAGCCACCCCCGAATATTTTAAAATTTCAATAAAATCACCATAATTTGAAAGTACATGTTCGGAGGTTTTGAAACATTTTTTTGCTCATTTGGCATCAACTGGAAACATTTTCAGAAAAATCCTGGTGTACTTTGAAATGAGGGTGATTGTATTGAATTTTTTTAATTTTTAGGGGTTTTTGGAGTGAGTTCTATATGTCCTGAGGGATTGAGACAATTTTTTGTCCCTTTGGCATCAACTGAAAACATTATCAGAAAAACCTGGCGTACTTTTGAATTGGGGTGATTTTATTGAACTTTTAAAATATTCTAGGGTGGCTGGGGTGAGTTCTACATGTGCTGAAGGGTTGAGACTTTATGTGTGCCCCTTTGGCATCAATTGAAATTATTATCAGCAAAAGCTGGGCGGATTTTTGGCTTCGCATCAACTGAAAAAATTATTATCAAAATCCTGGCTTATTTTGGAATTGGGCTGTTTATATTGAATTTAAAAAATATTCAGCGGTGACTGGGATGACTTCTAAATGTGCTGAGGGGTTGCGACATTTTTTTGCCCCTTTGGCATCAACTAAAAGCATTGTCAGAAAAAACCTGGCGTACTTTGGGATTAGAGTGATTTTATTGATCTTTTAAAATATTTGGGGGTGGTTGGGGTGATTTCTACATGCACTGAGGTGTTCAGACTTTATGTTTGCCCCTTTGGCATCAATTGAAATTATTATCAGCAAAAACTGGGCGGATTTTTGAATTAGGTTGGTTTTGTTGAATTTAAAAAATATTTAGGGGTAGCTTGGGTGAGTATAATATCTGATGAGGTGTTGAAAGTGCTTTAAGAAGTTTTTGGGGTTGTACGCGACTATTTTCTGTCATAAAATAGCAGCTTTCATGCATTTAAAAATAAAATTATTTTTCGTTATTGATTAATGCGTTAGGAACTTCAGACTTATTGTAAGGGATATATATATATATACTAAGGGATGGTAGAACATCCCCTAAAATTAGGTCAAAACATATTCTTGCTATGTACGCTCACTCCACTTATTCTTCTTCTTTATTCATAATGTGTCCCCTAAGGGTTTACATGACTTCCATTTCATACAACACTTCCTTCTACATGTTTTATAAAATCTTATCCTTACTATTTACAATTATTTACACCTATTTATACCTATTTACATAAAATCTTACATCGAACGCCTTAATTCTATTTTGACGCAAGCGCAATTTGGGACGTGTTAGCGAACGAGTGAGCGAGTGATCGAAAGCGAGAGTGCAAGCGAGAGAGAGAGCGGTAACGCAAACGCATCTTAATTTACTTATACTATTACATAATCATTACTTACAAATCTTAACGCTTCTTATTTAAGCGACTTCCGTTTCCTTTTTCTTTCACTTCTCTTGTACCTCTATTTTACCATTTTTTGCATCCATTCTTTCATTCTTTTTCAATTGCTCCCCTAGCATCCTCTAACTCCTTGATCCATTCTTCCCCCAAACCATCCTCCCCTAAAATCTTTACCACATTCTCTTGCCAGCTTCCTTTATCTTCCATTCCTCTCCTACATCCTTCCCATACATGCTCCCATGTTTCCTCTTCCCATTCACATATTCTGCACTTCCTGTTATCATTCTTTTCCCAATACATACTTGCCCTTACCTCGTTTCCCAATCTAAATCTTGCTAGTCTTGTCCATCTTTTCTCTCCCCATCCCTTTTCTAAATACTTTGATACTCCTTCCTTTTTTATCATCTTATACCATATATTATATTTTGATTCCTCAATCATCCCCCATCTTTCTATTAATTGTCTTTCTCTCTCCCTTTTTTCCACTTCTTCATAGTTGACTCCAGTCCCGTCTTCTATATCTCTAGCCTCAAAGAACTCCCTCCTTTCTTCCTCCCATCTCGTTAATTCAATCGCCCTCCCTCTCCTTTCTTCTACCTCCATCAAACACCTTCTCGCTAACTCCCCTCCTTTTCCCTCCCTCAGCTTCGTCTCAAAATTCCATGCCCTCTTTCCTGCTCTAGTACTTAATTTATCCCTTTGCGCTTCTTCTCTCACCATATATCCCGGTGTCCTCCAGTCTACCCCTAGCGTCCACCTTATATACCTTTCTTGTAAACTTTCAATCTCTTTCCTTTCTTTCCATCCCCATATCTCTGCTCCATAACCTAATACCGGCCATACCAGCGTATCAAATAACCACATTCTCCTTCTCCAATTTTTTTTAAATCTTCTTTTTCCTATTCCCCATATCTGTTTCATTACCCCTGCTGCTTTTTTTATCCTTTCTCTTATATGAGCTCTATGATCTCCATTTGCTTGTAAGGTATATCCCAGATACTTAAACTCTTTTACTTCTTCTAATTTTTTCCCCTTCCATCTTCCCTTCCATTCTTTTTTTCTTCCCCCTCCTTTTCTAAACCTCATTATCTTTGTCTTTTCTACATTTAAATTCAACTTCTTTCCATCTAAGTATCTCTCTAATCCGGTAATTAAGCCCGCCATCCCTTCTTCATCCTCTGCCATTAACACTATATCGTCTGCGTATGCCAGTGTATATATCTTTTCGTTCCCTATCCTAACTCCTCCCCACCCTTTTCTCTTCATTTCTTCTTCCAAGTCTGATATTAATATATTAAATAAAAGCGGGCTCAGAGGACATCCTTGCCTTACCCCTCTCACCAACCAGAAACTATCTCCCACTTGCTCTCTTACCTTTACCTTGCTTTTTGTCTCTCTAAAAATTTCCGATACTCTCTTTATTAATGCCTCTCTTATCCCCTTTATCACCATAACTTTTCCTATCTCGCCTCGGTCTAATGAGTCAAACGCCGCCTTCAAGTCCACGAACACTGCTATCATTGCCCCTTTCTCCCTTTTAATCCTCTTATTTACTAAGTAGTTCAGAACATATATATTGTCCATCACCCCCATCCCTTTTCTAAACCCTGTCTGATTCGGTGGTTCTATCTTTTTCTCCACAACTTCTTTTTTTAACCTCTCCGATAAAACCGTCACATATACTTTATACAGTGTTGGCATTAGTGTCACTCCTCTATAATCTTTAACCTCCTTTCCTGTGCCTTTCTTCACTATTGGTATCACTACTCCTTCTTTCCATAACTCTGGCCACCCCTCTCCTCTCCATACTCTATTGCACATTATCCATGCCCATTCCTCTAATTCTGTCCCCCCATATTTCCATACTTCATTTGGAATCTCATCTACACCAGGTGCCTTTCCATCTTTCATCATCCCTAATACCTTGACTATTTCCTCTCTTGTAATGTCCTCCTCATCATCTGCTTCCCTACCATCTCTCCCTCCTTTCCTAACTTTCCTCTCTACCCCTCCTAGTAATTCCATAAAATATTTTTTCCATTCTATCATCTCAATATCCTGGTTTACTCTTTTCCTTCTTCTTCTCTCTTTATTTACCACCTTCCAAACCTCTTCTTCCGTCCTAGCCTTCTCCGCTTCTTCTTCAAACCTTTTATTTTCTTCCTCTTTTTTTTGATCACACAACTCATTATACTCCTTCTTTTTTCTCCTATATTCTTCTCCACTACTTGTCCCTTTTCTCCATTTTCTTAATACCTTTCTCACTTCCTTCTTCTTCTGTTTACAATCCTCATCCCATCCACTTCTATCCCCTCCTTCATTAACTTCTTTTTTGCTTGTGCACTCTAATGCTTCTTTTATTTCTCCTACCATTATTTCCATTTCCTCGTTTAAATTTCCTTCTCCCATTTTGATCTTCCTGCCTTTTTCTTTAAACTGTTCTTTACCTTCCATTGACCAATCCCCTCTTCCTGCTCTTTTCACTTTTGCTTCCTTTTTAGCGTTTTTGGTATTACTCATTTCTCCCTCTACCGTCACTATTATGGGAAAGTGATCCGAATCTATGTAGTTGCCCACCTCTAGTCTCTTAACCTTCTCTCTTACTTCGTCGTCCACTACCACATAATCAATTACCGTTCCCCTCTTTCCTCCTGGACGCGTAAATTCCCCTTCCTCATCCCCCTCTATACTTCCGTTTAGGATAAACCATCCCATCTCCCCTAGGCTCTTCAACAACTTCTTTTTCTCCCCATTCAGTATGTTGTCTTTGGATTTTCTTCCTCGCTCTCCATCCCATTCCCTTCCTCCTCTATCTCCTGTTCTCGCATTTAAGTCACCTCCTATTATTAGCCTACTCTCATGCTTATTTTCGTCCATCAGTTCTCTCATATCCTCTGATTTTTCCTGCATATCACCGTTCACATAAATCCCCACTATCTTCCACCTCTCTCCTCCCATATTTATCTCTTCTACTATTAATCCTTCTTTATGTTCTTTCAACTCTTTTTTATCATTCTCTGTTATACATTCGTTCCTTACTCCCATCACCATTCATCCCATTGCTCTGCCCTTTTTATTCTTCTTCTTTGCATTTTGAACCTGCCATTTGTAACCTCTTGGTAATCTTCCCCTTACTCTTTCCCATCCCTTTTCATCTAGCCACGTCTCCATCATTACAACTACATCCCATTGTATCAAATTTCTCATAAACTCCCTATCCTTTCTTTCTAAGCCTGCTATATTCCAGTAGCATATCCTCCATTCTTCCCTACTTTCGTTTCTTGTCTCTTTTGGTTTCTCACTATTTCTTATTTCCTTACCTCCTGTTCCTTTAGCTCCTAGTTTCCCGATACCTCATTTTTTACTAAATCTTCCCTGTCCTCATCCCAATTCCACCATACACCTTCTATCTGTATTCTCCCATACTTAACCCATGTTCTTCTTCCTTTTTTTCTTTCCTCTTCCGCTATTTTCCTTAACCTATACTGCATGTTCCTTTCTACCCATGTCAAATCATCCTCTATTCTCTCCAAGCTTCCATATAACATCCTCTTCTTTGTCATCACTTCCCTCTTATGTTCCCATTTCTTCAGTTTCACTAGTGCCATTCTCTCCCCTCTTCGCTCTTCCCTTCCTACACTTCGCACTTCCTCTATCTCTACCTTAGCATCAATCCTTTTTAGTACTTCTTCCACTCCTTCCCTCAGCTCCTTCCCCTCTAATCTTAGACCCTTTATCACGATGTTTCTTTTTCTTTCTTCTCTCTCTTGTTTTTCTATTCTTTGCTCTATTTTTCTCAGCCTTTCCTTCTCCTTTTTCCCACTCTCCCCACCTCCAAACTCACGGTTTGAGCTTTCAATTTTTGTTATTCTACCTTCCAACTCCTCTACCTTTTTATTAGGCTCTCCCTTCTTTTCTAGTCTTTGCTCCAACATCTGCATCCTTTTCTCTAACTTTTCCCTGACTTCTTCCCATTTCCTCATTTCTTTCCTAAGTTCGGCCATTTCCTGTCTAATTTCTCTTCTTATTTCCTCCACCCTTTTCTCCTGCTTTTCTTCATACATCCCCATTACTTCTATACCGTAGCAGTTCGATAAAAATCTCTATTGATTTTAGTTACTAAGAAATGATGATTTACATATGTTACTTGGATGTTTAGGGTACAAAAACACCCCTAAAAACATGCTGTATACCTTAAGAATCGTTAATCTTTCTAGTTCGTGGGTATTAATATTTTGATTCGGTACGCCTGATCGTCAAAATATAAAAGTTTTAGTCAAATCTATCATAGCGTTTTTGAGGGGAAAAAACATTTTGCTAAAATAAGCATTTTTCCATTAAAATACATGTAAAAATTGAAACTTTGGACTAGTGTTTGTCTAAAAACTGTCCACCTTTCTGACATTTTTCTTTCAAATTTTTAGTTTGCAATTTTCGAAAATACAAGAAAAAATTTTTTTTAGAATTTTTTATCATAAGGCTTTTTTCTGTACATTTCGTGCGGGGTCCTTCGAGAAATTATTTTAAAAATGTTAGTTTAAATGAAGGAAAAACATTTTTTTACTTAAAATCACCCCTTGGTCAAAAAATAATTTTCCGTGAAAAATTATATTTTTCAACTATTTAAACAAAAATTGTTTAAACAATTTGTTCAATTTATTAAGCAAAGTAAGTCTTGCAGCGAACTGTCTAATTCGCAGCCCTCATTAAAATTCTTTTCACGCGGCCGACGGGCTTGAGCGGTTAGCAATGAGTTGCGTTAGTCTCGTGTCTAGAGTTATAGGTAGTTCTAATCCCCGCAGCGTGCGTCCGATTTTTTAGAGCGTAAAAAGCGTGCGATTAATATAAGTAGTAATTCTGTGTGTTACATAATGTTTAAATAAATATATAAGTTGAAAATAATAACATGATAAATTTAAAAATGAATTTTCCATTTTTTATTCGCATAAATGGCTAGCTTGACAGTCTATGAACCCTTCCTTGACTGTCTTCGAGAATGTAATATTGGAGTGTTCAACGACTTACAAATTTGTCTGTGATATTTTGTCGCTGGAGTCTAGCAGTGCTTCACTGACTATGCTGGCTGCAATCTAACAAGTCTTATATTTCTTCAAGCACTATTTGCATGATTTTTCAATACGATATTTTCAAATTTTCAAATGGTTTTGGACCTATCCTGAAGTCACAGACTCGGTCAATGAAACTTTCCAGTACTTTTATTTCCGTGTACAATTAGATATGTTTAGCTCAAATTTCTAAGAAAAGTTGAAAGGTATAAATATATTTTTTATGACAATTGCATGATTTCAGCCCTGTTCGACGTCTCTGAACCGGGGCTAAAGCTCTACTTTTTCCTCCCTAGGGAGTGAAAAGTGACGACAAAGAGGAATAATGAAAATTATGCATCCATGAGCTCGCATTCCATGATTATTAGCCCACTCACGGTAAAACCTGTCAGGAAATTTTGGTTGCAGATAACAGAATTGTGCGGTTATTTATGGAAAGTTACCATATATCCTGTAAAATTACCATCAATGACCGAAAATTTTCATAAATTTCCTGAAATTCATGGAAATTTAAAAAAATGAATGCCTGGTAATTTGTGGTAAGTTACCATATTTACCTGTGGAATTACCATAAATTACCAAATTTTTTCATGAATTTCCAGAAATTCATGGGTTTTTTCATTCATTGTACGTCAGGAATATCAGGATCTGCAAGTGATTTTTCGATTTTAGGTAAACTTCGTGAAATTATAGTATTATATAAGAGACATTTGAACTCCAAAGGATTTTTGAAACTTTTCAAAATTACGGGAGTTACGCCATGTTGAATTTCGGAATCACATTTTTTTGAAATATCTATATCTCTGCAACCATTGACCGAATTTGGATAAAAATTGTAGGTTTTGTAAATAAAAGTATACGCTTTAAATTGAAAATTCCAAAAAAAATTTGGTTTTCAAATTTGACCAAACAAATGACCAAAAAAAGTTTGAATTCAGTTTATCGTCAAGAAGGGAAAAAATTTCTCTTTTCTTGTTAAGACGATTCAATTCCTTATAATTTCACCTTTAATTTAAAGAAAAAATTGATGGTGACTCTTCTAGATCACGAGATAATGGCATTTTAGTGGGGCCGTGCGCTGCCACGGCGCTGCTGTCTCAGTGTCGCACAGTGAGGGAAGAGCACATTTTTTGACAAAACCGCCCGGCACGTAGCATTTATTAAAGACTTTCAAATTTATTAAAACCTGACATAAATCGATGTAATAACTAACTAAAAATTATTTTTGTTCGCTTAGATTAACCAGAAAATTGTTAATAATGCTATAAAGAAACTAATGAAAACGAAACTCATTTTTTCGTTATTTGCAATGATTAGCTACTTAAAATCCATAGATATTGTATGACACACGACAGACAATAATGTGCAATTACAATTAGTCAAAAATAGTCGACTTTCAACAACTATCTGAACATTTTTTGTAAACAAATACACATTTCGATCATTTTTTCATGATTTTATTGCATAATCAACTAAGCCTTTTCATAAAATAATGACAAAATGTGCAATTTGGCTATAGAAAATATTTACATTGAAGAAACAATTTTTTACAAACACTTTTTTAAACAGAATCTTATAATTGTAATTGAGAGCTTTTAAAGCTATGAAAAACTTAACAACCAGGGTTTTTGGCAAGACAATACTAATTCATTTAAAACAAAAATAGTCAATTAATGAAAAGAATGATCACAATGTAAATTTGTTAACAAAAATTGTTTCTGAACATTATTGTTCATAATTTTATTATGGACACTCAGAGAAAAAGCACTCCAATATGTGAGAGACGAGGGGAACTCGCTCAGAAAGCACCCGATATGTGAGAGGCAAGGGGAACTCACTCAGACAGCACCCCAATATGTGAGAGGAAAGGGGAACTCACTCAGAAAGAACCCCGATATTTGAGAGGCAAGGAGAACTCATCCAGACAGCACCCCAGTAGGTGATAGGCAATGGGGACTCACTCACAAAGCACCCAGATACGTAAGAGGCCAGGGCAACTCACTCAGACAGCACCCCAATATGGGAGAGGTAAGGGGAACTCACTCAGAAAGCACTCCAAAATGTGAGAGGCCGTGGGAACTCATCCAGACAGCCCCCCAATATGTGAGAGTCAAGGGGAACTCACTCAGAAAGCACCCCGATATGTGAGAGGCCAAGGGAACTCATTCAGACAGCACCCCAATATGTGAGAGGCAAGGGAAACTCGCTCAAAAAGCACCCCGATCTGTGAGAGGCAAGGGGAACTCACTCCGAGAGCACTTCTTTTGTTTGTTAATCTAACCGACTGAGAATAATTTAGTAAATATTTTCTATAGACAAATCCTCTCACATATCGGAGTACCTTCTGAGTGAGTTCCCCTTACCTCCCACATATTGGGATGCTGTCTGAGTGAGTTGCCCTGGCCTCTCACATAGCTGGGTACTTTGTGAGTGAGTTCCCATTGCCTATCGCCTATTGGGGTGCTGTCTGGATGAGTTCCCCTTGCCTCTCAAATATCGGGGTTCTTTCTGAGTGAGTTCCCCTTGCCTCTCACATATCGGGTGCTTTCGGAGCGAGTTCCCCTCGTCTCTCACATATTGGAGTGCTTTTTCTCTGAGTGTTCATAATAAAATTATGAACAATAATGTTCATAAAAAATTTTTGTTAACAAATACACATTGTGATAATTCTTTTTATTAATTGACTAATTTTGTTTTAAATGAATTAGTATTGTCTTGCCAAAAACCCTAATTGTTATGTTTTTCATAGCTTCAAAAGCTCTTAATTACAATTATAAGATTCTGTTTAGAAAAGTGTTTGTCAAAAATGGTTTCTTCAATGTAAATATTTTCTATAGACAAATTGCACATTTTATCATTATTTTATGAAAAGGCTTAGTTGATTACGCAATAAAATAATGAAAAAATGATCGAAATGTGTATTTGTTTACAGAAAATGTTTAAATAGTTGTTAAAAGTCGACTGTTTTTGACTAATTGTAATTGCACATTAGTGTCTGTCGTGTGTCATACAAAATCTATGGATTTTAAGTAGCTAATCATTGCAAATAACGAAAAAATGAGTTTCGTTTCCATTAGTTTCTTTATAGCATTATTAACCATTTTTTGTTTAATCTAACCGACTAAAAATAATTTTTAGTTAGTTATTACATCGATTTATGTCAGTTTTTAATGAATTTGAAAGTCTTTAAATAAATGGTACGTGCCGGGCACTTTTGTCCAAAAATGTGCTCTTCCCTCACTGTGTAACACTGAGACAGCAGCGCCGTGGCAGCGCACGGTCCCACTAAAATGCCATTATCTCGTGATCTAGAAGAGTCACCATCAATTTTTTTTTTTCAAAATTAAAGATGAAATTATAAGGAATTGAATCGTCTTAACAAGAAAAGATAAATTTTTTCCCTTCTTCATGAAAAACTGAATTCAAACAGTTTTTGGTAATTTTTTTGGTCAAAATTGAAAACCAATTTTTTTTTGGAATTTTCAATTTAAAGCGTATACTTTTATCTACAAAACCTACCATTTTTATCCGAATTCGTTTAATGGTTGCAGAAATATAGATATTTCAAAAAAAAGTGATTCCGAAATTCAACATGGCGTACCTCCCGTAATTTTGAAAATTTTCAAAAATCCTTTGGACCCCAAATGTCTCTTATATAACACTATAATTTCACGAAGTTCACCTTAAATCGAACAACCACTCGCAGATCCTGATATTCCTGACGTATACTGACCCTCATGGAAACTTGAAAAAATTAAAGTTTGTTAATTCATGGCTTTACGATACTCACCTGTAAAATTACCATAATTTACGGAAATTTATGGAAATTAAAAAAGATGAATTTTGGATATTTTATGGTAAGTTACCATAAATCAGCCCTAAAATTACCATAAATTAGGCTAACATTAATTTCATGCTCCTTCACTCAAAATCTAATGTGGACTAAAACCATGACTGTATTTCGAGAAATGTCTGAAATCATCAATTTGTTATAAAAAATATCGTATGAGGGGGATGCATAATATACTATTATATTAAATTATTATTTCAGAAATTGACCAAAGAAATAACACAAATTTTCAGGTATATTCAGTTTTTTCAAAACAACCCCATTTTTTACTTTTAATGAATATATATATATATATATATATATATATATATATGTTATTTTCCAAGAGATTTTCGACGACCCCCATTTCACCGCTTTGAAACCCCCTGAGCCCGAAAAAAAAGGTTTTCGCGAAAGTGTCTGTCTATCTGTCTGTAGATTTTTAGTGCTTTCAGCATGATAACTTTCGGAAGAATTGACAGATTGAATGTATGGAAGATAACCTATTTGTCGGAACATTTCCTACAAATTCAAAACTCCTGTATTTTGTGTTACAGTTTGTAACGTAATCAAGGCTCCTATAACTTTCAAAAGAAGACATTTTTAAAGATTTTCACTCATTTGAACACTTCTACTTGTTCACTAAATTTCTTAAAAAATGAAGTGAGACTAATAGCGAATTCGGTTATCCTGCACCGGTGCACGCCAGAGCACTCCGACCTGCACCGCAGCAGATTTCGAATGTTCGATTTGACAACACTGTACCGGCACGGTGCGTTTCAGGTGTTCGGTTTGACAAAACTACACCAGGGCAGAGTAATTTTCGAATTCGTGTTACCTGATCTGTTCCAGGGTAATGCATGCAGCGTATTCGAGATAGAAATTCTACTCTAGTCGAAATACCCTACTGAATCCAACGGTTTGACATATTTTCGCGAATTCATGGTCGTTTTCTAGGTATTATTAATTAAACTTTCTCTTACCAATCAAGCTGTATCTCCTAAAATTATCGACATTGTAAGAAAATTGTTTTTAAAGCTATCGAATAAAATTTTCTTACACATTTTTGTCTGTGACCCATAAGTTTATATAAAACTAAAGACGAAAATGTTTTGCAACAAAGTTTCTTTGAACCCGGATTGTAGTCGAAAATTATTAGAATTTTCCCATCTTTTTTCATTTTTGTAATGTTAAAGGACCCGTAGAAGAAAAAAGTTTGCGCTTTTCATTTAAAATAAAAAATAGTTGACTTGGATAAAAAATACGAATTTTCATTAAAATACTGGATTCCTTGTAAAAGAAAAACTTTCGGTCAACAAAGAAAAAAAGGTATCATCCGGAATGTCGAATTTTCAACCATGAAGGTTAATTTTCTACTATACAAAACGAGCTTTCGAATTGCCTCTACAAACAGAATTTTTAACCGACAAATATGAATTTTCAACAGACAGATGGTTTTCAAGAGAATGGTTAAATTTTTAAATACAAAAATTAATATTAAAAAAAAGCTATTCATTGAAACTAAAAAATAACGATTTTTGAAAAAATAGTTCAATCTGCAACCAAAAGAGCTGAACTTTCCACCAAAGAGAATCATTTTTACGAAAAAATGTAATTAGTACCAAACAAGGCGATTTTTCTGCAAAATACATAAATTCGTAATCGAGTTGCTTAATTTCCAACCAGAGATAAATTTTTAAGAAAGCAGTTCAAATTTAAACCAAGAAGTTGAATGACCAACCTAAGCAGATGAATGTTCCAGAAAACATACAATAGTTTATATTTGAACCAAAAAATATTTTCATTTTAAATGA
>CAKNXH010000983.1:6071-25033 GCA_932178445.1 Andricus quercusramuli
CCTCATCGTTGTGAATGACGTCCATAGTTCCTTCGTTTTGCCAGTACGGGCACGTCTGAACCTCTCTCTGGTTTCCCTGCGAAGCTCTTCGAGTTTTCCATTCCACCAGTGTATCTCCCAGCCTTTCGGACTGTTCTAGATCGAAAATGACTTTCATAAGTAGCTCTCATGGCTTCCGTGAAAGTTTGGGCTGCCATCTCCAGGGTATCCACATCTTGAATTGACCTGGGAACCCTGAAAGTGCGCATCTAGTTCCGTGGAAAACTAATCCCAGTCTGTTCTTCTCGGATTTCTGACCCATTCAGGGTAAGCGGGTACAACGGATTCCAATACGAACGACATCAAGACAAAAAATAAAGTCTCGCCAGCGGCCAGGGGCGAAACTTAGAAAACCGTTTCGAACATTTCTCGGCTATGTCTTGATTGAGGGTAACTGAAGACTTTGCCAAAACAAATTGTTTTTTTGCGAAGAGAGGCGGCTGAGCTACATTTCAAAAGTAAAGAAAGAAAGTAACAATTTTTATGGTTAATGTTGATGGAAAAAATGTATCTAGTTACCAATTCGTTACTTTTTTGCAAAAGTATCTTCTTTACCATGCACTGTAGTGACCAGAAAAAGTATGTAACGACTTGAAATGAACTAGTCATTTCTCGTCACGGCAGATATCCCACCAATGGTCTCATTTTAATACCACTCGATACTGTTTTTTCTGAGTCTTATTAAGCCCTGAATAAGCCCTAAAATAATTTTTTTTTCACAGAGAATCGCAGATTTAGAACCTGCTGCAGCCGCTCTACGTATGTTCCTTCTAGGTGCAGCACGGTTGCGAGAATGGCAGGAAATTGAGGCTACATATCACATGCAAAATATCGATTCTGAAGATGAGCATCTCATCGAATTTGGAAGTGGATATAGAAGCACCCCTGGAAGTGAGCATCAAAGCGCCTCTGGAAGTGAGCATCATAGCGCCTCTGGAAGCGAAAATCTTAGCGTTTCTGGAAATGAGTCTTCACCGCGTGAGCGAAATCCACTCGCGAGAACAGTGGGTAATCAGCGCCGCGCAGTCGACGACATAACCGTTCGCATGGGTCGAGTTATTATTGATGACCGAACGTCTTCATCAGGGACTAGAGCATCAAGGGCTAGATTGTCCGCGATTGGTAATGCCTTAGGATCCCTTGTGCCTCATAGGAGTAATAGAAATAACAGGATTTAATGCTGAACTATGGTATACTCTTGTTGATGATATGCGGTGTTGCGAGTAGATTTAAATCATGCATGTTGATTAGACATGTCAGGTTCACTCACGGTACAGAATGAAGAAGAAAAGGTTGATATTTATCCTGAAAAAGAGAGCAGGAGATAGAAGAAAGTTCTTTTTGTCAATTTAAGATCTACAAAAAACTCTATCGAATGTTTTTAAGGTGGGAGGTAAGCAAAGTAATAGACTTATTTACGTAGGCACTTTTTTGATATTCATGTGAACTTACGTCATACTTGCTAAGCACGAATGATAAATATGAATATGAAGAAAAATTTGGATCAAATTTTCTTGAAACACTTAAAAAAAGAAGTTTTGATATTCTGGTAATTTTGCAGTTACTATTGACTGCTCACGATAAAACTGCCAAGCTTAAAAGCATCTTGCAATGAGGTTATAATTTTGGCTGACAGAAAAAGTAATCTTGCTTGAAGTGCGCGCGTGTATGGTATACATTTATACAATAAAAAATAATAAAATGTAAAAGGTCTTTTTTTGCCACCAGCCATTAGCAGATAAGTTTTCAATTGCAGCGCTGACGCAGAAGGAAGAATCTAATGTCGTTAGGTGTAGTTGATTACAAAAATATTAAAGAAGCAGGACCAACTACTGTAGTTTGCATTTTTGTATTGTAATCTGAAACTCCATTTATTCATTATATATAAAACAAAATCTAACAGTGTAAGGTGGAAGACTGATTTCATTTTAACTTTATTATTGAAAATAGAGTTCATCTTTTTATGTCAAAAATTCGACTGCTCGTTTGAGAATAAACAGTCTTGTTAAAAAGTCTTATTTTTAGATTGAAAATCGGTAAAGTAGAGCATTGGTACGCATGCATATCCCAGCCAACAACGTGGGTCACTGTTTTACCGGTCAAATCTGCTGTAAGCTTTTTGAGTAGGTGGCGCTCGTGGGATCAGGGATTCCCTTGAATTCTGTACGTTTTTGTAAAAACTCTAAGATTCTTATTCGTTAAACTTTCTAGAACTTTCCAACTGGTTAGTAAACAGAGATCGAAATTTCTAGAAAGCTGGAGCGAATTCGTGGTTCGCTCAAGAAGCTGGGTTCCTACAGTACCGACCGTGAAATTTCTAGAAACAAAGTTGACCTATATGAGCTAGGAAATTCTCGGAACATTAGTTAATATTTTTGGAAAGCACATTGCCGTACTTTCCGGAAATATTACTCAGTTTCTCGTACCTGTTTGTAAGACGTGACCACTAAGGCCTCAGTTTCATGTGGGCTTTCAATGGAAGTGTGATGATGGCAAACAATAAAGAAATTATTCCAATGAATCCAAAAGTAAGTGTTCTGATCTCTATGCGGGTTTATTTGTGTTTTCTATTCGCGGAAAGTGTAGTCTTGAGTTTTGAATAAAACGTTTTGATTTATTTTTTAGGTCATTGAATGTAGCGGCAGGTAAGCTGGTGTGTCAAATGTTGCATGTAGCTTCGCATTCTGCGTTCATCATATTCATGTGGATTTATCACTTCCTCCGTTTCAGGAGTCATTTAAACCAATTGAGGTGAGTTTATAATCAAATTTTGAGGTTAGGTTTCAAACTCTTCTTTTCACCCGGTGTATTCAAACCACAGCAAGCATTCTTGGCGGCACCGATTATGCGTACGGAGTCGACGTGTATACTACCAGAAATGTTGGATGTCAAAATGAATAAAGAATTCTTAAAAAAATCAAATAAAGATTGTGGCAAAAGGATTGTTTAAAATATAATTGAGACAAGCCTGGATCAAAAATGCAAATGTTCTTCTAGCTTTGGTAACGCTAATAAAAATCAAACCATGAAAAGGGAAAAGTTGAAATTCAAATTGCAAACCTATATCAATCCTTAATCCTGCTAGTGCTATTCTAAGGGGAGGAATGGGACAAGCCTGGGTCAAAATGGCAAAGCTTTTACTAGCTTCAGCAACGCTGATTCATGCCAAATAATGATTACCAGCAGAGTAATTATAAATATAGGATTCCAATTTCAAGTCAAGCTGTTTCCTTTCTGAATATTTGACATAATTTAGTGCTATCGAAGCTAGAAAAACATTTGCAATTTTGATCCGGGCTAGTCCATTCTCTTTTTGAGAAAGGAATCAGTAGAGTAAATATCAACATAGGTTCCCAATTTCAGCTACAGTTCTTCCCCTTATTATTGTTTGACATGACTTAACCTGGCCGAAGCTAGAAAAACCTTTGCAATTTTGATCCAGGCTTGTCCCATTCTTCCCTTTGGAATGGCGCTAGCAGGGTTAAATATGCATATAGGTTTGCGATTAGAATTTCAACTTTTTTCCTTTTCATTGTTCGAATTTAATTAGCGTGACTGGAGCTAGAAAAAGCTTTGAAATTTTAATCCAGGCTTGTCCCGTTCTTCTCTCTATAATGGCATCAGCAGGGTAAATATGAATATAGGTTTCCAATTTCAATTTAAGTTGTTTTCTTTCCTAATACTTGCCATGATTAAGCGCCGCCGTACCCAGAAAATGCTTTGCAATTTTGATTAGGGCTTGTCCCATTCTTTCCCTAAGAATTAAACAAGCGGGGTAAATATAGATATACGTTTCCAATTTCAACTGCAGCTTTTCTCCTCTTCAATATTTGACTTGAATCAGCTTTACCGAAGCTACATTAAAAGCTTTGCAATCTTGATCAATGCTTATCCCACTCTTTTCCCTAAAATTGCACCAGCGGGGTAAACTGTGTATAAATTTCCTCTAAAATTTTTATTCATAACCTCAACTTTGAAAGTCACAGACGAAGTTACAAGGCTTAAAATTTCAAAGAGTAAAGAGTATTAAATGGAGTGGAAACTCCCTCAAAAATACGACGTTACAGTTTCCAACGCTAACCTACCATTTCCTTTTCTTCTTTATGTTGATTCTTCGCAGAATAGTGTTAGTAAGGCCAAAGTTAATAAAACTTTGGTCTCTGATAAGAATGTGTAACAGTGATTCTCGCGAAAGGATGATTGTGGTGGTTTTTTATTGACTTCTGAATAAGAAATTTTTCGCTGACAATTTGTAATCTGCATCTAGAAATTGATAAGAAACAATCTGAATATTGTAGGTGACAAGCAAAAAAAGTAATTTTTGCAGAACACTGTTATCAAGATTGTGTAAAGTGACATTGGGTAAGGTCAGCCTCGTGGCTCGGTTTTTGGAGTCGGTCTCAGACTCACGGGATTTACAAAATTTTGCACTTTTCAACAATCTGTCTCCCATTTGTTTTTTAGCATTAGAAAATTTCTGGCTGGAGTCGAAAAAATTTGTATTATCTAGCAATCAAACTTCAGGCTGCAAAATATTATTATTTGAAAAAGAAATATTGATTTGAAGCAATTCTAATACATTTCTGAAACTTTCCATTCAAGTGATGCATAAAACTTTGATGTTCGGAACCATGTCTGCGTTTTGGTTCGAAAAAGCGCTTAAAACTAGTTTTATTTTTGGTAAATAATAAAAAGAGAGAATTAATAATGTTTTCGTTATAGTGAAATTCCTTATTGTTGTTGTTAGGCATGATTACATATGTTCCTCGTGGTGGTTCATCTTCTTCAAATTCTGATGTACAGCAATCTCCTGATAGGAATCTCCCTCCTGCAGAGCCGGCTCTTCGTGCCAGATCGAGGTCTCTTCCTGCATTCCCTACCAGGCTCCCTTCTCCTAACGTACTTGGATACAAACTTGGCCAACTTGAATTCATTCGGCTTATTTCAAATAGGAATTCTCGCCGGCTGTTCGAATTCCGAAGATAAACCTTTCCAGCCCATGAAAAAAAATCGAATATGCATAGAGCGGGCTCGTTATGTCCCCATATCAAACCAAGAAAAAATTGTATTATCAACATTCGATGGTGATGTCTTTGGAATATTGGAAAGTAGTGATGTTCTTAGTGAAATATATGTATATAGAGCTCACTTCAACCGTGTGTCACGGGCAAAAATATACATGGAAAGCGGCACAATTACCCCATTGTCCAGAGGTGAAATCGCTGAAGTACCAGTAGGCTCCTCGTTCCCAATCTCATATCATTTCAGAGTAGAACATGTAAACCACAATCCCCCACACCTTTAATTCAATTTGAAAAAAAATGTAAAACTCAAATATGAAATTGTTTGTCATCCGAAGTCACTTTGAAATGGTACAAATAAGTTGTAATCGCAGATAATAATAATAATAAAGGTTCAATGTATTATGGTTACCAAGACCTCTTTTATTTTTCTTATTATCGTGCAATAAACTTCAAAAACCTTCTACACATGTTTTTGGGGTCGCTGAATCGAAATCCGATGTCCATTTACCTCCACCGCGTCAGGTTCAAGGGCATTTCACGGACAAATACAAGAAAAGCCGTGCAATAAACTTCAACAACCCTTTCGGGGTAGCTGAATCCGAATCCGCTGTTCGTTTGATCCCTGAAGGTCAGTTTAAGGTCATTTAAAGGTCGTCTTCAGATCAAAGTAACAGGAAATGCATGTTATGAAGTGCAACCAGTGGATATATGAAAGGTCAACCTAAACTGTTAATCTGAACGTTTCAAACTTAGGGAAAAATGATGAATTCAAACAAGTCCAACTTGTTCAAATATATTGCTACTACTAGCGTTACCCAGGATCAACGACGAGGACGTTGCAGCTTCTGTTTCCATCGGGGTGCTTGTTTAAAGTGAGTCCCCTTGCCTCTCACTGTGAGTAATCATCATTCTTGACTTCGCACTTATCGGGGTGCTTCTTTAAAGTGAGCCCCCTTGCCTCTCACTCTGTGGAACCTACACTCTTCAATGTTGGCGCACATTTTTATGGGTCTGCATCTTTCTTCGAATGTTTTTCTCGGCGGCTTTCTTTTCTGTGTGACTAACGTATCTCTCTTCAGATTCCAGCAGTAATCTGATATCACGTGAACATCCTAAAATCCTTCTTAACGCCTTTCCATTTCCTTTATGTCTTGGTGGAATTTTTCACCCTGTTCTTCACTATAACTCCCTTGATTTTCTGGAAAATTCTCTGAATGGGATTCCAAAAAGTGGAGCTTCAGCATCATTAAACATCCAATGGCTCCAAAGATCAAGACAAAGTCGCTCAGTATCTTCCCGTGCAGAAATCGCCAAGTTTCTTCCCGGTTCCAGACTTGGGCCAGGCTGGGGGCCCCTAGCCTGGATCTAGCTCGAATTTTGCAATGGCTCGAGCTTGGGCCCAGCTAGTGTCAAAGTTCCAAAAATTGACGACAGATGGCGTAGTACTATTCTCTTTGTTTCCTTATTACTTGCGAGTGTTGAGTGTAAATCTTTACAAAGTGGCAAATTTGGTATAAATAAAAATCCGTAAAGTATCTTAATCAGTAATTTGAGTGATAGTTTGAGCCAAACTGAACTTATAAATTTTGTGTGAGTGATTGAGAATAGTAGTGATGCTGCTGATTGATGATGGTCGATTAACAAAATACAAATCATCATTGAAGTTAAATTGATAAAAATGCCTCAAATAAAAAGCACTCTAAAAGACCAGAGGCATCGAGCACTCGTCAGTATCCCATATTTACGCGGTGAAAGTGCAAGTAAGTTCTTATATTAATTCTAAATAATATTTTTACATTAAGATTACACGTAACTTCTAACCTCAAATTGAGAAAACTTTTTCGTCGAATTATCAAGTGTAAAAATGTTGTTAATTTATGTAATGATGTTTAAGACTTAGATTTATAAAACAAATATGGCGGACGTAAATTAAAAAATTATAGTATATAGATGATGATGACGCAGAAAGGTGGTAGAAATTTAGGACGCGCAAATCGAATGAGTGACTTTTTGAATTGACGTTTTGATTTTTTTTCGATTTTTCAATATTACATATTCATTTGTTAACTTTAAATTTGAATAAAAAAATTTCTCCTTAATTTCGACTTTCAATTTCAAAATTAAAAATTGCTAGGAATCGATAATAAACTAGGGCCAAGCCTGGGCCAAGCTTGGGCCAAGCTGGGCGATCAAGCCTGGCCCTGGCCAGATTTGGCGTTTCATTCAAGCTTGGCCCAGGCTAGATCGCCAGGCCAGGGCCTAGTTTTGCCAAGCCTGGGCCCTGTTTGGGCCATGACCAAATTTCTACACGGGTTCTTATAATTTGGATATTTGTTGTTGCCACGAAATTTCTTACAAACATCGAAGAAGCTTTGCCATGCTTTTTTTCCGTCGACATCTTCTTTGGGAACTCTGGATCCTTGATTAATTCTCTTATTTGTGGGCCACCAAAAACTCCTTCTTTAATTTTTGCTTCTGACAGGTTTGGGAACTTCACAAATAGATATTCAAAAGGCAGACTTCCTCTGTTCTTAAGAGCCTTCACAAGCTATTTAATTAAGCCAAATTGTAAATATAGAGGGGGCAGTATTATATTAGCCGGATCAACCAAATTTTTCTTCATAACATTTTTCTGTCCTACAAAAAAATTATTCGTCGATGGCCACACCTTTTTTTTGTAATGGGCATTTCTATCTCTACTACCCATTCACATAGATAACAAGAGTACTACGTAAAACCACTTTGTTGTCCAAATAAGATGGTAACAACTTTCAAATCCGTGCAAACTTTCCATTGGTATGTCTCGCAATTTATTCTACGAAGCAAATGCTCCATGTTCACATCATTTTTATCCAATGTTGTAGAAGGCGCTATTGGAATAGAAGGTTCCCCTCAGGTCCCAGTGGAACGTTCCCAAGGGCGGACATTTTACACGTTTCGGGAACGTTCCTGGAACGTTCCAGTTGAACGTTCCGAAGGTGCCCGCGGAACGTTCCGTGCTATTAGGGTCATTTAATAAATGAATGTGAGAAACTGGCAAAAAGAGTAGATAAGAATAGACAGAATAAAAAGAGCTCTCTAAACGAATAATAAGTTTGTTGGATTGGTGTGACGACGAACTTTCTTTAGAAATTACGCCCAGTAGACGTATTTTTATGATATGGGACCCGGAAAGAATTACAAAATCCCCAAAGGTTGAATTGTTTGCAGAAGAATTGGTAGATGGAAAAGGAACCTTTTTAATAGACACTGGTGCTAAATTAAGTATAATTCACAAGAGAAAAATAAAAGATTCAGTTAAAATTAATGAAAGACATAAATTTATTTTGAGTGGAATAGGAGGAAAATCAGTAATTACATTAGGGGAGGTAATTTTAACTATCAAAGATAATTCATATTCTTCCCAAGTAGTCCCCGATAAGCTTCCGTTGCCAGGAGATGGAATTCTCGGAATGCCATTTCTTAAAGATACATCGATACACCTGAAAGAAAAAGAAATATAACATTCATTAGGTACTTTCCCTTTTTCACCGGAAAATTTAAATGTATAAATTTGTATTCAAACCAGGAGAAAGCAATTGGTAAAAATGTCAGTTACAAATCCAGAGATAAAAGAGGGCTATTTACCCTTAATAGATTTGGGTCCAGGGATATTTTTAGGGGAGGTTTAAGTCACAATAAAAGAAAATAATATCACTTTATTTTGCATAAATACAACCACCCGAGATGTTTTTCTTACCTTACCCCTTTTGACCCTAGAGGAATTTGATTTTCCAAATATATTATCAGAAAAGAGTAGAAACAGACAGATTTTAAAAATATCCACCCCCGAGGATGATCGATTCATTCGGTTAATAGATGCTCTAGATTTGTCAGAAATGAATAAAGAGGAAAGAGGGACTTTGCTTTATATAATAAACAAATATTCTCAATAATTTTATTTAAAAGGTGATAAATTGGGATCAACTAGTGTTCTTGAACACCGTGTAAATTTGACCGATGAAGTACCAGTTACAAAAATAATGGGATATAGGTATCCACCAATACATAAAGAGGTTATAAGTAAGGAAACTAGTGAGTTGCTTGAAAATAAAACAATTTCACCTTCAGACTCACCTTATAATTCACGCGCTTGGGTGGTGCCAAAAAAACCCGACCCGCAAGGAAATAAAAGATGGTGTATGGTAATTGATCATAGGGGCTTAAATGACAAAACTGTAGGGGATGTATATCCACTCCCAAATATAACTGATATTTTATACCAGCGACCTGTCAGAGATTGAGGGATAGGGTTCTATCAGGATTACAGGGGATTGTGTTGTTTGTGTATATGGATGATATAGTGATATTTGCGAAATCTTTGAAAGAACATATTGAAAAACTTGAAAAATTATTGGGATGTTTGAAAACGGCGAATCTTGTCTTGCAGCCTGAAAAGTGCAAATTTTTGCGTAAAGAAAAATGTCGTAACAATGTTAAACAGTTTTTAGGTCTAGCAGGATATTACAGGCGTTTTGTGCCTGGATTTTCCCTGATAGCAAAGCCTCTTAATAATTTATTAAAGAAAGATATTACTTTTAAATGGACGCAGGAAGCGCAAGTAGCTTTGGATGAGTTAAAACGTATTCTTTGTACCGAACCTTTATTGCAGTATCCGATTTCGCCATGGGGGCTGTATTGAGCCAAGGCCCAATAGGTAAAGATTTGCCAATTGCGTATGCTTCTCGTGCGTTGCAGGCGGCTCAGTTAAGGTACAATGTTACTGAAAAGGAGTTGCTTGCTGTAATTTTTGCTTTTGTACAATTTCGACCCCATATTTATGTGAGAAAATTTATTTTGGTTAGAGATCATCGTCCTTTAGTGTGGTTACATCAATTGAATGACCCTACCTTTGGTTCAAAATTAGCAAGATGGAAAGTGAAATTGCGAGAATATGAATTTGATGTTACTCATAAGCCAGGGCGAGTGAACTCCAATGCAGATGCATTGTCGAGAAATCCTGTAGAGGAATCAGGACAGAATAATGAAGACGACTTTGATTCAGATGCCTCTGAGGTGAATGATCAGGGGGCACGTTCTTATGCGCCCTGGGATTTCACCAAAAGAGGATAGGGTCTGTTATCATGAATTTCCTGTAGAGAGATTATTTATGACTTCTTATGAGAAGGGTGGTACAAATTCCACGGTCGATTTGTATTTTGATGAAATTGTTGTTAAAGATGGTATAGATTCCACAGTTTTTATGAGTGTTGATGAGAATGTTCAAACAGGTGGGTTTAATACCACGAGAGACTCGGACATTAGTGAGACTGTCAGTGAGGTTGAAAAGGATCTTGGGGAAGCGGGCCACCAAGGTACTTCGAAAACGAAAATACCGAAAATTTTCCTTGTGGGTAAGGACAGTACCAGTAGAAGGGACTTGTCAGGACAAAGGAAATTCAAGAGTGCTAGGACCGATGACGCAAGTAATTCGCCACAAAATGAGTCTGGGACTGTTTTGGGAAAGGCTTGCAGCAGGTCTGAGAGTGTTGAAGAATCAACATGTGCCCTGACCTATGACGCAGGCAGGCCACCAATTTGAGAGTCTGGGACTCGTTCGGGAAGGTCTATAGCAGGTCCGCAGATAGAAAAGAGTTAAAAATTACTCTAGCCCGTGATAAAGACGTGCCGCCGGTCGATAAGTCTGGGACTCAATCGGTGAAGGTCTTGGTTCGATCACTTGGCAAAAGGGACCCTAAGACGTGCGCACGCTGGTCAATGAAGGTACAGGCAACCCCAGATCAAAATAGTAATGAAAATGATGATGATCATTTAGTTGATGAGTATTTGAGAGAGGCCATGGTTGGCGAATTTAATATTATCAAAGAAATAGAGGGGAATGAGGAAGAGGAACCTGATGTCACTTTTCTAATACCCATTCGAGGGAGAGGGTTCTGTGACAGGCAGAAATCTTCTCACCCCCTTATTTAGAAATTGTAAACATAAGTTGTGGATGTGGGATGATCACCTGGTGAACTTTATGAGTTGTGATCATGTCCTCATTACCCCGGTGGGTCGTGAATTAATGGATAATTCTATTATCAAATTGTCTGATCTAAAAAATGAAAAAGTTCAAGTGGGACATGTTGTTTCCTCAAGTTATAAAAAAAATGCTGTCTTTAATTCATATGTTAATGAAAAATTTGATCATCAAATATACGTAGTTGATATTGAGTCTGCCATATCAACTTTGAAAGATGCAATAATTGAGCATGAAGTGAAGAGTTTTAGTATTTCGCGAAAAGGTAATGGTTTTGACAGATTACCTTGGAATACGGTAGAGTTAATGTTTAGAACTTATTTTTGAAAAGCGGATTATACCATTATAGTGTGTACTGGAGTACAGAAAGGTATGTTTAAAACATTAGAAAGGGTTAAAGAGCTATTTTATTGGAAGGGCATGAAAGAGGATGTTCAAAAGTACGTAAAGACGTGCGATTCTTGTCAGAAGAAAAAATTAGTGCGGGTAAAAACTAAATTGCCCATCTGTATAACAGATACACCCACGAGAGTCTTGGAAAAATTACAAATTGATTTAGTAGGCCCTTTGCCTAAATCGGATATTGGAAATGAATATATGATGACTTGGCAAGATTGTCTTTCTAAATTTTCGGGCGCCATCCCTTTGACTAAAATTGATGCTCCTTCAATAGCAGCTTTATTTGCCGAACATTTTATTTGTCGATTTGGGTGTCCTGAATCGATTCAAACTGATCAAGGACCTCAATTTATGAGTGAAATAATGGCTGGGTTCGCGGAATTATTTAAAATGAAACAATATAAATTATCAGCTTACCATCCACAATCCTTAGGAGTGCTAGAGCGAAGTCATCATACCTTTGTAGGACATCTTCGCCATTATTGCGAGGAATCTAATTGGGACATGTGGTTTACCTTATGCGATGTTCTCATTTAATACCTCGGTCCATGAATCAACAGGTATTACTCCTCATGAGGTCGTATTCGGAAGGAAAGCAATATTTCCTTCCGAATTCGCGGAGGAAAAAATCACGATGACTTTTTTTAAATTAGTGGACGATATTTTAAATCGTCTCATTGCTACTGAATCGATGGTCCATTTCCGTTTAGAGGTTGCAAAAAGAAGATGTAAAAAATACTATGATCGGAAATTCAATTAAATGAATTTTAAAACGGGAAAATATGTTTACTTACTGATCGAGGAAGGAATTAATAAATAAGGAGACCATTATGAAGGTTCCTACAAAATAATCAGAGTAATTGGTGATTTCAATGTTGAAATCTTAAAGGTTGATGGGACAATATCTGTTGTCCATATGAATCGCATAAAACACGCGTTTTTGCGATATGATCCCTGAAAAATATCGATAGCAATGCCATTTTTTTTAAAAAAAGGTAAATTATAGCAAAATATATTAAGTATGTATACATACATAAAGTAAAAGATGAGAGTGAGATCTAAATGAGAGAACATGGTTTATCTTCAATTTTAAAAGGCAGTTAATTGAAAGGGGTTGGTTATGATGATGTATAACTTCAAGATATTATTTGAAATTATTAAATAAATGAAGAGAATATTGTTCAAAAACTAGTATGAGCCAGAATTTAAGTATAAATTCTGTATATGGGATACGCAAAAGAACCAACGAATTTATGTTGAATTAATTTATTTGACAAATTGTAAGTGAAACGTAAAATGAGATTTCAACGCATATTACGAAAACGTGCCTAACAATATTTACTCGGGAAGTAAGTTGAGTTGAGCTTGCATCATCATCTAACGCGGGAATTAGGCAATTTTTGGGTTATATGGGGGTGCAAACTCAGATTATGATTGGCTGAATGTATGTGAGTGATTGGGAGTAGGATTACGCGAGAGAGGTATGGATCGCTGCGCGATCTTGTAGCCCGCGAACAACATCGATTTCAGAGATTAGATTTTTATCCACTCGCGAAGCGAAATCTTTGTCTCCGATGCCTCTAAATGTATAGAAATTGGACATAGAAAAAATTTCAGTGAACAGATCTAGAATATATTCATTCTTTAATTCAAAGAAATTTTTGTGTATTTATTGTGTTCAACCTTATTTAGCTCTTGAAGCTGGATCTTATTTTTTTTTTTTTTTTATTCCACATTCACATTTGGATTATTTTAGCATCGTTCGATTCGTCAAATTTGGAGACTGGACAAGAAGAGCTTTCGCTCTCATTGGAAGGAACTCACTGAAGGACAAATTATATGAACTTAAATTTAAATGAACTTCATTTTTCGCGCCAAAATATTCTCGGGACGTCACACTTACGGAAATTAAACGTTTTTTGTGTGTGCTACAGCTCCCCCTGCCTCACAGTGCCCCTACTTCTTCATATCTTCAGCGTTGATGTATAATTTATGCAAAGTAAGGGATGGGAGAGAATAAATTCGAAAAAACGAGGGGGGGAACTAATATCTTCAAACTACATAGAAGAAATATAATTAATATCGAACTTCACTTACAGGTAAGTTCGTTTGATTGTACAATTATATTTTATCTAGTTCTCGATATTACGATGTAGTGGTTCAGAGGTTAATGAATTATACATCTAATAATACCTACAGATTTAGCTTGAGACGTGGCCGCTCCTCTTGTAGAGTGTGCACTAAAAATACTAAGGTCGATGCCACTATTATCTAAGACAGTTCTTGCCCATCTACTAATGGTCTGGGCACATACCTCCCTGTAAGGTTTTCTAGACGCTATACATAATTTTCCTGAGTTTACTCAAACTATCTTCGACCTTTCTATATGATTTAGTAGAGACGTTGCTACGCAGATCTTTGGGTTTTGATTAAAGAATGGAAGCCAAAGTAATGGCTGATACTTCCCTGGGCCAGAAGTCTCAATTGCGTCAGGGATACGAATCATAAGGCCTTGGGGCAAGGTCGAAATGTTGTTTAATCTAATGTTAGCAATTGTTTGATCCCTATGGCCTGTACACAGTAAAATAGGCATAACTACCTTGTAAGTAAGGAGAGTTAAAGAAACGTGTTTTAAAGGGTGAATGGCTTGAAGGTATTTAAGAACCTCAGAAACATCCCAACAGAACTCGTATTTGGGCTTAGGTGGCCGCAGCTTAGCCGACCCTTTCAGAAATCTAGAAATTATAGGATCTTCTCCTATTTTATCTTTCGATATTAAGGAAATAGCGCATCTAGCTGAGTTAAGAGTACCGTATTTCGCCCCTTTTTCATATTTTTCGCTCAAAAAGGATAATACCGATTCCCGATCTGGACTACACCCGTCCTTATTATTTACCTTGCAGTAACTAAACCATGGTATCAAAGCCAAGTTGTATTGAGATTGAGTGGATGTTGGCAGAGACGCTGTGATGATGTCCACGGTCCCGGCTGGTATATTTCTTCTCATGAAGGCTTTCCTGATACTACTGCAGCTATTAGTGCCAGATGATTTGCTTTCGGGTGTATACAGGACCTACAAGGTGATAATAGTAAATCGTCTCTTGGTTTTAGAACAATTTTCCTTAGAGTTAAAGACAGAAACAGCGGGTAACATGGCTGGCTAGGCCAACCTAGTACAACTAATATGCCTGTGGCCCGCTCACTCCGTATCTTCATCAAAGATTTTAAAATGAGTGAAAAGGGAGGGAAGGCATAAAAATAATAAGAGCCCCAGTATGGGGTAAACGCATCGATTAAGGAGGCTTTAGAGTCGGGAAACCACGAACAGAATTTTTTGCATTTGGTATTGTGTTGATTGGCAAAAAGATCTACATCTGGGAAGCCCAAACTACTAACTATATACTTAAAAGCACGAGGACCCAATTCCCATTCAGTGTCAATATTTTTCATACGAGATAGCGTATCAGCTTCGAGATTATTGCTGGATGCAATATATGATGCAAAAATAAAAATTTGTCTTTTTGCCGCCAATAGCCATATTTCTCTGGCGAGATCATTAAATTTCGAGCAATGAATGCCACCCATTTTGTTGATATATGCGATGGCTGTCGTATTGTCCACGCGTACAAGGGTTTGACAGTTGGAAACGTGAGAAGCGAGCCTATGAAGAGCGAACTTAACTGCAGGTAGTTCTTTATAGTTAATGTGAAGATCGGTTTGGTCTTTATTCCAAAAACCAAAAGACTGTTGCTACCATCTGTTGCTCCCCACCCAGAATTAGAAGCGTCTGTAAATATAATCGCGTCGAATTTCGTCGATTTTATTTTTCCCACCGAGCTATTAATATTTCTTAACCACCAAAGAATTTCATGTTTGCCAATATTAGGGATGAGAATCTTTGAATAATAATTGTAATCATTAACAATAAGGGAGAGTACTATGAATTGCTCTAACTTTTTTGTGTATACCCATCCAAAGTCGATCGCGGGGC
Organism: Andricus quercusramuli; assembly: GCA_932178445.1. Classification (NCBI taxonomy): domain Eukaryota; kingdom Metazoa; phylum Arthropoda; class Insecta; order Hymenoptera; family Cynipidae; genus Andricus; species Andricus quercusramuli. The sequence goes on from CAKNXH010000983.1 coordinate 21,544, forward strand.
ATGCTGCGACTAATTTGCCTATTAATTTGGCCAATTCCGTGATTGAACAATATGATTTCCCTAAGAAGTCGTGTAAGAGTTCTAATAATTCAACTCTCTTGGATTCTGGCAACTCAATGGTAAATGATGTAGAATTTATCAATAATCCTAAAAATTCGCAAATTTGTGAAGGTTCGCGTGTACCCTTGTCAGGATTTACAATAAAGCCTAGATAGGATACCGTTTCGATAGTACAACTTTCAAGATATAAGCAACTAGCCTTATCTTTACCAATGCCTAGGAAATCATCTAGATATAGTACTAAGGTAAGTCCTTTTGATCTTAATAACTTAAGAGGGATCTTCATGATCTTTGTAAAAATATAAGGTGCTAGGCATAGACAGAACGGCAGGCATGTAAATTAATACGTGGTATTATTAAAAGTAAAGCTAAGGTATCTCCTACTACTTTTGTGTATTGGAATTGTGTAAAAGGCCTCTTGTAAATCTACAGTACACATAAAGCAATTAGGGGAAATGAGCTTCGTGGCTGTGCGAAGATCTGCGATCTTGAAATGCGGCGCATCTATAAATTGATTTAGATTTTTTAGGTTGAGGATAAATCTATCAGAGCCTTTTTTGTCTGCTGCTGAGCTTCTTTTTCGGCCCTGGCTATACGAGATTCGTCCTGCATTCGTGCGTATTCATGAGCGCTCGGTCCAACGCCAATTCCCATTTCATGTAAAAAGGCCAGAAGGGCACCTGTTCCTTCATTGAAGATGGATGCGGCCACATGAGCTGCAAAAACAACTATATTCGTGCTACCTGATAACTTCTTCGGTGCAATTCTCCAGATCAGTTGGTTCAAACTTTCGTTGTCGTTCTGTGTAAAGCCTCCAACACATCTCGTCAACAACTCGTCTTTACTTAGGTCTTCATAAATGGGTTTGATTGCCTCTATAACAACGCTTGAAAGTGGGTTGTAACTATGCTGAAAACCTTCTACTCCAGTTGTACCCAAAGCTTTTTGCAAAGCGCACCACGAATTCGCTCCGCTTGGACACTTGTCGTGTTGAAGGTTGTCATCGGTCGACTTTTGGTGAAAGAACGTCGCCCAAACGGCTTTTTTCATGTTTGGCACAGAATCACAATTGTTTCTGATTTCCAATCCATAGTATCGACTCAAATTATCGATCATTTTTGCTGTTAGTTTGCCCTTACCTCCAAGTATCTTACTTTTCCTTTTCTTTCCGGCGTTTTTTCCTGTTTTTACTTCTATTTCTTCAACAGTGTTTTTTACAACTTCGCGTAAACGTGTGCCCATCCTTTTTTGAACATGACCCACACATTCTTTTTTAGTAATGTTAAAATGATCACCATAAGGTTTTGCTTTTATCAAATTACCGTAAGTCTTGGAGTCGCCGTCACCAACATAATTTTCGTATTTCACGCCGTATTTCTCTTCAGATCGGCAGAACATCGCGATCACGGCACTTACATCCATATTTCCTGATGGACCTGTGTGATTGGCTTGGCACTCGTCTTTCCTTATATGATCTTAGTGCCACTCTTTAAATTCAGCAGAAGTTAGTTTAGTTTCCCACAGTTTACATTGCTGACAATGCGCACTACTTACAAACATATCTATGACACCTCGGCCATCTAAAAGTTAATTTTTTTCATGTTGATCGGATATGAATTTCAATTCATTACCTCCTAATATTTATTTCAATAAAACATGAACAATTTTTAAACATTAAAAGTGCTTGATGTATGAATGAATCATTGAAAAAAATAAAGTTTGTGTGAAGGTGACGGGCCAAAGTTACAACAATATAATAGGAAGTTACATCAGAAGTTCGACACCCGGCGTATGTACAAGAGATTTGCGGAAACTCATTTCTTCATTTTTTTTGAAAAATAACTTTTTTTATATTTTCAATTGCCTTCATAACCTATATATTGGACTTTTATGGCATGACAAATGATTACATTAATTAATTATTAATTTTTTTCATCAAAATAGCCAATCTGTCTAGAAACTAGTCGATCCGAGCGTGACAATCCACACACGGGATATGGCCTGATAAACACTCCTCATTTTCAACTTACGAAGTCAAGTAACATATCGTTGGAATCGTCAAAAAACGTAGATTTCTAATATAATATTTCAAAATTACTAATTGCAAAATTAAAAAAATTTTATGTTTCGAATTTTATTCCCCATGAGTACAAAGGACCCTCCGCGGAAATGGGTCGACGACAGACGCTGGCGAGCACTCGACTACGTGAGGGGAAGTTCGGTAGTTATATTATAATAACATAGGAATATATATTTTTTGTCTGAATTGGATGCGTAGGAATGTTTGAATGCAAAAAAGTTATTCTTCAATAAAGTAAATTGTTATAAATAAAGAAAATTAATAAACAGTCTGTATTATGAATTTTTCATTTGTAGAGTAGATTTTTTCATTTTAAATATTTATGGAAAATTGATAAATTCCCGGAAATTTCAGGTATTCAAACATTTCTGAAATTTTCGGTAATTTATTGGTAATTGATGGTACTTTATCAGTCATTTCTAGTAACGTATCACTTCTACTTTGTCCAATCTCTATTCACTACTCAAAATTAGTCTTTCAAGCGTAAAATCATGACGAAGTGAGGTTATTATTCCGGCAGTCCTGGAAAGTAAATCGGAATCGAAATGCGCAAGCGCAACAGCAAGAAAAAGTAATCTTGCTGGAACTGCGCAAGCGCAGCAGCTAGAAAAAGTCTTTTTATAACTGCTTTTTACCACGGCTTTGGAATTGGTCACTTCCAGCACGCAATACATGCATCAAGAAGCGAACATTTCGTGCGTGCGTTACAAAAATTCAATTATTATTGAATGAACATCGCGAAACAATACCGACGATATATCTCAACGCAAATTAAGGGAAAAGTCTATTTTTTCTATCTCAGAATGTCAGCAACAGGCGTTTGTTCATATAATTCGTTGGAAAATTATTTAAAAATATAAGATGTCAAATTTTATCACTAAGCATCACTGATTACATCATATAAGGCAAATGAAGAGAATAAATAACAATTTTTTTGTACCTCCAAAACACATTTTGTCAATAAAAGCAAGTAATTCAAACGCAAAAAAGTACTGTGGAAAGGAGAAATTCATGATGTAGATTTTTCGTTAATTTAATTCATTCAAAACAATGAACCTTACCAGATAATATTTGTTTTGCTTTCAAGTCCTTCTGCGCATCCATCCAGTCCAGCGATGCTGAAAATAGAGAAAAATGTCCACGATATAGAAAAAAATCTACTTTTGTGCATTAACATAAATGTTTAAGCAGACACAATGTAAAAAATCGGGCCACTTAAATCTCCTAGAAACTGAATGCCTACTTTGTTCAAAAAAATAAATCATAAATCATTCAAGACTTGCCTTCTACACCACTATGGAAAATGTTTGCAATTTCAATATACTCCTGGGTGGGTAGATAAAGGCAGCT
>CAKNXH010000984.1:0-18584 GCA_932178445.1 Andricus quercusramuli
GGTGTTTTTCGTTTAATCTTCACTTTCTTGTTATCCTTGTCCCTTTCCGGATCATCTTCCCCTTCCTGTCTCTTCCTTTTATCTTCCCCTTCACTGCTAGTCACGTTCCCCTTTTTGTGCCATTCATCCAGACTCCTATTCGAGCCCGCGCTACCTAGCCTGTTGAGGCGCTGTAGGTTTGATGGTCTCCCGCGTTTCTGGCTCGTGCCTGAACCCCTTCTCTCAGCTGATCCGACCCTGGTTGGTGTCTCGAACGTCTCGTCATCGCTACTGTCAAATTCTCCCTTCTCCCCACTAACCGCGCTCAAAACCTCGTCCGCTCTTGCTTCTTCCTCTCCCTGCCCTCTGGCGCCCGTTTGCGGACTTCTTACCGTCGGCATCCCAGTATCCAACCTTACCCACTGTTCCATGACGCTACCCTCTCTTCACCTGCCTACCTCTTGCCCCCCTTCACGACAACTATTTTCTACACCTAACCTCAAAACAAAATTTGCACGTTTCAACTTTCCTTTCTCACAACTTATTTCCACCCTTTGCACACTTGCCTTCACTCACCCTTCTTCCTTTACACCTGCTCTCCGCACTCACTGCCCTTTCTGCACCCACACACGCTGATTCCCTTCACCAAAGCCAAAAAACGCAACACTTGACACAAAAGAGTTCTCTCACCATCGGTACCGAAAACGGAAGCCATGAAATTCTTGAATAATAAAATTCTGGAATTTGAAATTTCCCGAACAGTTATTAATATTACCTAATCAAAAAATTCCTGAATAATAAAATTCCCGAATAGTTTATGATATTGCAGAATTCAAAATTCTGAATAATAAAATTCCCGGTGAAAACTCGCCGAATTATGAAATTCTTGAATAATAAAATTCTCGAACTTGGAAATACCCGAATGAGAAAATTGCAGCCAGTATATATTACCGAATTTTAAATTCCCGAATAATAAAATTCCCGAACAGTTCATGATACTGCCGAATTTCAACATTCAGGATAATATAATTCCCGACAGAAAATTGCCGAATTATAAATTTCCCAACTAAAAAATTCCCGAATTATGAAATTCTTGATTAATAAAATTCCCTAATTTGGAAATTTCCGAAAAATAAAATTCCCGACAGTTTATAATATTACCAAATTTTTAAATTCCCGACCGAAAATTGCCGAATGATAAAATATAGAAACTAAAAAATTCCCGAATTATGAAATTCTTGAATAATAAAGTTCCCTAATTTGGGAATTCCCGAATAATAGAATTCCCGAAAAGTTTATGATACTGCCGAATTTCAAAATTCCGAATAATAAAACTCCCAACAGAGAATCGCCGAATTTTGAAATATTAAAACTAGAAAATTCGCTCATTATCAAATTCTTGAAAAATAAAATTCCCGAATTGTAAAATTCCCGAAAAATGAAATTCCGGAAAGTTAATAATATTACCGGATATGAAAATTCCTGGATAATATAATTCCGGACAGAAAATTGCCGAATTATAAATTTCAAAACTAAAAAATTCCCGAATTATGAAATTCTTCAATAATAAAATTCCATAATTTGGAAATTTCCAAAAAATAAAATTTTCAAACAGTTTATCATATTAACGAAATGAAAAATTCCCGATTAATAAAATGTGGGAATAATAAAATCTCCGAATAATGAAATTTCCAATTAATAAAATTCTCGAATAATTATATTCCTCAATGATGAAATTAACGAATAATGAAATTACCAAATTATAAAATTCCCGAAATGGAAAATTCTCGACTTATCAAATTTCCAAATGATAAAATTCCCAAATAATAAAATTCCATGATTGGAAAATTCCAGAAAAAGAAAATTATTGAATGATAAAATTGCCAAATAATAAATTTCCCAAAATGGAAAATTCCAGAATAATAAGATCTCCAAATAGAAAAATTTCCAATTCATAAAATTCACGAATAATTATATTCCCCAATGATGAAATTAACGAATAATGAGATTAACCAATTATATGATGCCCGAAATGGAAAATTCTTGAATTATGAAATTCCCAAATAATAAAATTCCGGACAGTTTATATAATATTACTGAATTTGAAAATTTCCCAATAATAAAATTCCCGTCAGACAATTGCCGAATTATAGATTATCCAAACTAGGAAATTCACGAATTATGAAATTCTAAAATAACAAAATTCCCCAGTTGGGAAATTCCCGAATAACAAAATTCTTGAATGATAAAATTTCCAAATAATACAATTCCTCAATTGGAAAATTCCCGAATAATGAAATGCCGGAATAATGAAATTACCAAATAATAAAGTTCCCAATTGAAAAAATTCCCGAAATGGAAAATTCTCGAATTATAAAATTCCCAAATAATGACATTTCTGAATAATGTCATTTCCGAATAATATAATTTCCAAATAATAAAAATTACCAATTGGAAAATTACCGAAAAATCAAATCCTTCAATTATAAAATTTCCAAATGAAAAAATTCCCGAATTGGAAAATTCCCGAATAATAAAATGTCGGAATAATTAAATTACCAAATAATAAAGTTCCCGAAATAGAAAATTCTCGAATTATAAAATTCCCAAATAATAAAATTCTAGACAGTTTATAATATTACCGAATTTGAAATTTCCCAAATAATAAAATTTCCAAACATTAAACTACCGAAATTGAAAAATTTTCGAATGATGAAATTCCTGAGTGAAAAAGTTCCCGAGTAATAAAATTTCCAAATAACCAAATAATGAACCAAATAATGAAAACCCCGAATAATATAATTTCCAAATAATAAAATTCTCGAATAACGTAATATCCGAATAAAAAAATTATAAAATACAAAAATTCCCGAATTGGAAAATTCTCGAATTATAAAATTCGTAAATAATAAAATTTCGAAATTATAAACTTCCCGAATTGATAAATTCCTGAATAATGAAATTACCAAATAATAAAATTGCCGAATTGGAAAATACTGGAATTATAAAATTCCCCAACCAATAAAGTTTCCAAACATTAGACTACCGGGATTGAAAAATTCCCGAATAATAAAATTCCTGTGTCAAAAAATTCCCTATTAATAAAATTTCCAAAAAAACAAATAATGAAAATCCTCAAGAATAAAATTTCCTAATTAAAAAATTCACGAATAATAAAATTTCCAAATAATACAATTCTTGAATAGTGTAATTTCCAGATAATGAAATTAGTAAATAATATAATTCCCGAATTGGAAAATTCTTGAATAATATAATTTGAAAATAATAAAATGCTCGAATTGATAAATTCCTGAATAATGAAATTACCAAATAATAAAATTCCCGAATTGGAAAATTCTCGAATTATAAAATTCCCAAATAATAAAATTTCATGACGGGAAAATTCCTGAATAATAAAATTCTTGAATTGGAAAATTCCTGGCAGTTTATAATATTACCGAATTGAAAAAATCACAAATAATAAAATCTACAAACATTAAACTACCGGAATTGAAAAATTCCTGAATAATAACATTCCTAAGTAAAACAAATCCCGAATAATAAAATTTTCAAATAACTGAATAATGAACCAATTAATAAAAATTCCCTAAGAATACAATTTCCTAATAATAGAATTCACGAATAATAAAATTTCCAAATAACAAAATTCCCGTAAATTAAAATTTCCAAATAATAAAATTCCCGAATAATGTAATTTGCAAATTGGAAAATTCTCAAGTTATGAAATTCCCAAATAATAAAGTGCCCGAATTGGAAACTTCCCGATTAAAGAAAGTTCCAAATAATACAATTCTTAAATAATAAAATTCCCTCATTTGGAAATTTCCGAAAAATAAAATTTCCAAACAGTTTATAATATTAACGAATTGAAAAATTCCGGAATAATGAAATTCTGGACAATTTATAATATAATAGAATTGTAAAATTCCCGAATAATGAAATTCCAGGCAGTTTATAATATTACCAAATTTGAAATTTCCCAAACAATAAAAGTCTCGACAGAAAATTCCCGAATTATGAAATTCTCGAATAATAAAAATCCCAAATTGAGAAATTGCCGAAAAATAAAATTCCAGACAGTTTATAATATTGCAAAATTTTTAAATTCCCGACAGAAAATTTGCCGAATGATAAAAAATAAAAATTAAAAAATTCCCGAATTATGAAATTCTCGAACAATAAAATTCCCTAATTTGGAAATTCCCGAAAAATAAAATTCCCGAAAAGTTTATGATATTGCCGAATTTAAAATTCCGGAAATAAAATTTGCGACAGAAAATTGCCGAATTATGAAGTTCTTGAATAATAAAATTCTCGAACTTCGAAATACCCGAATAATAAAATTCCCGATAGTATATATTACCGAATTTCCCAAATGATAAAATTCCAGACAGTTAATAATATTACCAAATTTTAAAATTCCCGACAGAAAATTGCCGAATGATAAAATATAGAAACTAAATAATTCCCGAATTATGAAATTCTCGAACAATAAAATTCCCTAATTCGGAAATTCCCGAAAAGTTTACGATACTGCCGAATTTCAAAATTCCGAATAATAAAACTCCCGACAGAAAATGCAAACTAAAAAATTCCCGAATTATGAAATTCTTGAATAATAAATTTCCCTAATTTGGAAATTTCCGAAAACTAAAATTTCCAAACAGTTTATAATATTAACAAATTGAAAAATTACGGAATAATGAAATTCTGGACAATTTATAATATAATAGAATTTTCAAATTCTCGAATAATAAAATTCCCTAATTTGGAAATTCCCGAACAGTTTATGATATGCCGAATTTAAAATTGCGAATAATAAAATTCCCGGCAGAAAATTGCCGAATTATGAAATTCTTGAATAATAATAATAATAATAATTTTATTCTCGAACTTCGAAATACCCGAATTATAAAATTCCCGACAGTATATATTACCGAATTTAAAAATTCCCGAATAATAAAATTCCAGACAGTTCATAATATTACCAAATTTTCAAATTCCCTAAAGAAAATTGCCTTATGATAAAATATAGAAACTAAAAAATTTCCGAATTATGAAATTCTTGAACAATACAATTCCCTAATTTGGAAATTCCCAAATTAAAAAATTCCCGACCAGTTTATGACACTGCTGAATTTTTAAATTCCGAATAATAAAACTCCCAACAGAAAATTGCCGAATTATAAAATATTAAAACTAGGAAATTCCCAAGTGATAAAATTCTTGTATGATAAAATTCCTGAACAGTATTTAATATTACCGAATTGAAAAAATCAAGAATAATAAATTCCGGACAGCTCATGATATTTCCGAGTTTGAAAATTCCCAAAGAATAAAATTTTCGAAAAATGAAATTCCAGAATTGGAAAATTCCGGAATTATAAAATTTTCGAATAGTTATAATATTACCGATTTGGAAGATTCCCGAATAATAGAATTCCCGAAATAATATTGAAATAATAAATAAAATCAAAAACTTTCAATTGAGAAATATATTTTTTATGATATTATTTATTTCAATATATTCAAAATCAGGAATAACCAGGAAAGAGGTAATTAAAAAAACGCAATCGTGCAACATTTTAAACTTCCTTCAAATGATAAGAAGGCTATATCGTGAAACATGTAAATAGTCAGATAAAAGTTGAAAAATTTTTTTAATCTAATTTATCTTACTTTGAACAAGTTAAAAATAATCTTCAGGAAGAGCTGCGAAATTCGATGACCTATTTCGAAAAAAATGGACAAGAATATTATCACTAAACATTTAAAATGGAAAACTTAAAAATTTCAAGCCTGAAAAATTCTTTCACTTACGTATTGATAATACTTACTACAAAATCAAAAATTAATTATTTATTCAATTTTAATTTTTTAATTAATTCAATCATTAATTTTTCAATTAATTTAATAATTATATAAGAATTAATTTAATAATTAATAATTTATTATTGTTCAGGAATTTTCTAATTAGCGATTTTTATTATTTGGGAATTTTATCATTCGAGAATTTTCCAATTCGGGAATTGTATTGTTTGCTAATTTTATTATTCGGAAATTACATCATTCAAGAATGTTATTATTTGGAACTTTTATTATTCGGGAATTTTCCAATTCGCGCACTTTATAATTTGGAAATTTTATTATTTGGGAATTTTATAATTCAAGTATTTTCTAATTCGAAAATTACAATATTCGGGAATTTTATTATTTGGAAATTTTAATTTTGGGGAATTTTGTTATTTGGAAATCTTATTATTCGTGAATTTCATTTTTAGGAAATTTTATTTTTCGGAATTTCCATTATTTGGTTAATTATTTGGTTATTTTATCATTTACTAATTTCATTATTTGGAAATTACATTATTCGGGAATTTTCCAATTTGGGAACTTTATTATTTGGAACTTTTATTATTGCGGAATTTTATAATTCCAGAATTTTTAATTTCGAGAATTTTATTATTTGGGAATTTTATAATTCGAGAATTTTCCAATTCGGGAATTTAATGATTTGCTAATTTTATTATTCGGAAATTACATTATTCAAGAATTTCAATATTTGGAACTTTTATTATTCGGTATTTTTCCAATTTGGGCACTTTATTATTTGGAAATTTCATCATTTGGGAATTCCCTAATTCGAGAATTTTCCAGTTCGGAAATTACAGTATTCAGGAATTTTGTTATTTGGAATTTTTACTTTCCGAGAATTTTGTTATTTGGTAATTTTATTCTTCGGGATTTCCATTATTTGGTTAGTTGGAAACTTTATTAATCGGAAATTTTTTCACTCAGGAACTTTATTATTCGGGAATTTTTCAATTCCGGTAGTTTCATGTTTGTAGTTTTTATTATTTGGAATTTTTCAAATTCGGTAATATTATAAACTGTCAGGAATTTTGAAATCCGGGAATTTTATTATTCGGTAATTTTCCTATTCGGAAATTTTCTTATTTGAAAATTTTCTAGTTCGAGAATTTTCTAATTAGGGGATTTTATCATTTGCTAATTTTATTATTCATAAATTACATTATTCGGGGATTTTATGGTTTGGAAATTTTATTATTAGGGAATGTTCCAATTTGGGAACTTCATTATTTGCAATTTTTATTATTTGGGAATTTTATTATTCTGGAATTTTCCAATTTGGGCACTTTATTATTTGGAAATTTTATTATTTGGGAATTTCGTAATCCGAGAATTTTCCAATTCGGAAATTTCAATATTCGGGAATTTTATTATTTGGAAATTTTCATTTCCGGGAATTTTGTTATTTGGAAATTTTATTATTCGTGAATTTTATTATTAGGAAATTTTATTGATCGGGATTTTTTTCACTTCGGGAATTTTATTATTGAGAAATGTTATTATTCAAGAATTTTCAAATTCAGGTATTTTATAATTTGATTACATATTTGCTAATTTTATTATTTGGAAATTTTTTTATTTGGAAACTTTATTCTTCGGGATTTTCATTATTTGGTTATATGGAAATTTTATTATTCAGGAGTTTCTTTACTCAGGAATTTTATTATCAGGAAATTTTTAATTCCGGTAGTTTATTCTTTGGAAATTTTATTATTTGGGAAGTTTCAAATTCGGTAATGTTATAAAATGTGTGAATTTTTTTTTTAATTCAGGAATTTTATTATTCAAGATTTTTATTGTTCGGAAATCATCCGATTCGGGGACCCTATTATTCAGAGTTTTTATTATTTGGGATTTTTTCAATTCGGTAATATCATAAACTTTCAGGAATTTTCCAATTTGGGAATTTTATCATTCAAGAATTTCATAATTCGAGAATTTCCCTATCCGGGAATTTTATGTTTGCAAATTTCATTATTCAAGAATTTTATCATTAGGAAATTTCATTATACGGAAATTTTATTATTTGGAAATTTAATTATTCGGTAGTTTTTCAATTAGAATATTTTATTATTTGGAAATTCTACTATTTGGACATTCAATTGTTCAAAAATTTCATTATTTGGTAATTTTATTATTTCGGAAACTTTTTATTACTTAAATTTTTTTTTATTTGGGAATTTCCCAACTTGATAATTTTATTATTTAGAAACTTCATTACTCGTGAATTTTATTATTTGGAAATTTTAAAATTCGCGAATTTTCCAATTCGGTAATTTCATTATTCAAAAGTTTCATTATTAACGAATTTAATTACTCGGGAATTCATCAATTGGAGGATTTAATTATTTTTTAATGTTATTATTCGTGAATTTTATGATTTGGAAATTTCATTCTTCGGGATTTTCATTTGTTGAGAATTTTATTATTTGGGAATTTTATAATTCGAGAATCTTATTATTTTTTGATTTTATAATTGGGAAATTACGTTATTTGGGATTTTTTTTATTTGGAAATTTTATTATTTAGAAATTTCATCGTTCGAGAATTTTCCAATTCGAGAATTTTATTATTTGGTAATTTCATTATTCAGGAATTTATCAATTCAGGAATTTTATTATTTCGAAATTTTATTATTTCGGAATTTTATAATTCGACAATTTTCGATTAGAGAATCTTATTATTCGCTAATTTTATTATTCGGAAATTACATTATTCGAGAATTTTATTATTTGGAAATTTCAGTATTCGTGAATTTAATTTTCAGGAAATTTTATTCCTAGGGGGTTTCATTATTTGGTTATTTGAACATTTCATTATTCGTAAATTTTCTTACTCAGGAATTTTAGTATTCGGGAATTTTTCAAGTCCGGTAGTTTAATGTCAAGAAATTTTATTATTGGGGAAATTTCAAATTCGGTAATATTATATAAGCTGTCCACAATTTTATTATTCGGGAATTTCATTGTTCGGGAATTTCATTATTCAAGATTATTATTATTCGGGAATATTTGGATTCGGAGATTTTATTATTCGGATATTTTATTATTTGGGATTTTTGAAATTCGGTAATATTATAAACTATCAGGAATTTTCCAATTCCGGAATTTTATTATTCGGTAATTTTCCAATTCGGAAATTTTATTATTTGGAAATTTTATTATTTGGGAATTTTATAATTTGATAATTTTCTAATTCGGGAATTTTAAAATTTGCTAATTTTATTAGTCGGGAATTTTCCAACGCATGAACTTTGTTGTTTGGAATTTTTATTATTTGGGAATTTTATAATTCAAGAATTTTCCATTTCAAAAATTTTATTATTTGGTAATTTTATTATTCGGAAGTTTCATTCCTGGGGAATTTAATTATTCAAGAATTTTATTAATTGGAAATTTTACTATTCGGAGATTTAATTATTCGGTAATTTCTTTATTTGAAAATTGTATTATTCTTGAATTTTATTATTTGGAATCTTTATTCCTCGGAATTTTCATTATTTGGTTATTTGGAAATTTTATTATTCGGGAATTTTTTTACTCAGAAATTTTATTATCAGGAAATTTGTTAATTCCGGTAGTTTATTGTTTGGAAATTTTCTTATTTGGGAATTTTCAAATTCGGTAATGTTATGAACTGTCTGGATTTTTTTTTATTCGGGAATTCTATTATTGATGATTTTTATTATTCAGAAATCTTCGGATTCGGGGACCCTGTTATTAAGAGATTTCGTTATTTGGGATTTTCTAAATTCAGTAATATCATAAACGGTCAGGAATTTTTCAATTCGGGAATTTTATCATTCGGGAATTTTATTATTTGGGAATTTTATAATTCGAGAATTTTCCAATTAGGGAATTTTATTATTTCGTAATTCCATCATTCAGGAATTCATCAATTCGGATATTTTATTACTTGAAAATGTTATTATTTAAGAATTTTATTATTCGAGAATTTTCCAATTCGGGAATTTCATTATTTGCTAATTTTATTATTTGGAAATTACATTATTCGAGAATTTCATTATTTAAAAATTTCATTATTTGTGAATGTTATCAATCGGGAATTTCATTATTTGCTAATTTTATTTTCCGGAATATTAATTATTCGTGAATTGTATTATATCGGAAATTTTTCATTTTTTGAAAATTTTATTTTTCGGTAATTCTCACATTTTATCCTTTGTTAATTTTATTATTCGGAAATTACGTTATTCGGGAATTTTATTATTCGGAAATGTTATTATTCGAGAATTTTCAAATTCAGGTATTTCATAATTCGAAAATTTTATTTATTTTAGTTCCCGAATTGTTTTTTTTCGGGAATTTTAATAATTGGAAATTTTATTATTCGGAAATTTATCAATTCGGGAATTTGATTATTTCGAAATTTTATTGTTTAGGAATTTTATAATTCGAGAATTTCGCGATTGAGGAATTTCATTATTTGCTAATTTTATTATTCGGAAAAAACATTATTCGAAAATTTTATTATTCGTGAATTATACTGAATTGGGAAATTGGGAAAATAATAAGACCCCTGAATAACAAAATTTCCAAATAATAAAATTCCCGAATAATAAAATTTCCTAATAATAAAGTATTCGAATTGAAAAATTCCCGAATATTGAAATTAACAAATAATAAAATTCCCAAAATTTCGAAATTCGGATAAGTAGTGAATGTTTATTAATTTAATTAGTAAATGTGAGCGACCCATATTAGTAGAAAATTGCTGGTTCATTAAAAAAAAACAATTAACTTTTTTCATTAGTTGATATATATATATATATATATATATATATATATATTAATTTTTTAGGAGTTTTTGTATAAATTTATAGAAAATTCTAGAAATGTGAAATAACCAGGAAACAGTTTAGTAAATAAACGCAATTGTACGACGTTTTAAACTTCATTCAAATAATAAGAAGGTTGTATTGTGAAATTTGTAAATAGTAAGAAAAACGTAGAGTCATTCATTTGATCTAATTTATCTCACTTCATTCAAGTAAAAAATAATCCCCAGGAAGAGCTGCCAAATTGGATCACCTATTACGAAAAAAATCGACAGGATTATTATCACTAAAAAATTGAAGTTAGAAAATATAAAACTTCCAAAGGTGAAAAATTCTTTTATGAAATAAATAATATTTATCTATAACATCAGAGAATCCAAATTTTTCTGAATTTGAAATGTTCAAACTATCACTATAAATCACCCACTTAATATCGCATAAACTTTTCGAATTGTGAAATTTCCCAATAATAACATTCTTGAATAATAAATTTTCCGAATAATAAAATTCCCAAATTGGGAAATTCTGGAATTATAAAATTTCCAAATAATAAAATTCCCAAATAATAAAATTTTCAAATATTAAAAAGTTCCCAAATAATACAATTTCCGAATAATAAAATTCCTGAATTGCAAAATTCTCGAATTATAAAATTTCCAAAAAATAACATTTCCAAATAATAAAATTTCCAAATTGGGAAATTTGCGAATTACAAAAATTCCAAATAATAAAATTCCTGAATTGCAAAATTCTCAGATTATAAAATTCCCAAATAATAAAATTTCCAAATAATACAATTTTCAATTGATAAAATTCCCAAATTGGAAATTTCTCGAATTATAAAATTTCCAAATAATAAAAATCCAGAATTGGAAGATTCCCAAATATTAAAATTCAAAAATGATAAAATATTTGAATTGCAAAATCCCCGAATAGTAAAATTTCCTAATAATAAAATTCCGGATTTGGAAAATTCCCGAATAATAGAATTTTCAATTTCAAATATTAAAAAGTTCCCAAATAATAAAATTTCCGAATAATAAAATTCCCAAATTGGAAAAATCTCGAATTATAAAATTTCCAAGCAATAAAATTTCCAGATAATAAAATTCCCAAATTGTAAAATTTTCAAATTTCAAATTTTCCCAATAATAAAATTCCTGAATTGCAAAATTCTCGAATTATAAAATTTCCAAATAATAAAATTTACAAATTGGAAAATTCTCGAATTATAAAATTTCTAAACAATAAAAATCCAGAATTGGAAAATTCCCGAAAAATAAAATTAAAAATGATAAAATATTTCAATTGCGAAATCCCCGGATAATAAAATTTCCTAATAATAAAATTCCGGAATTCAAAAATTCCCGAATAAGAAAATTCCCAAATAATAAAATTTTCAAATATTGAAAAGTTCCCAAATAATAAAATTCCCAAACTGGAAAATTCTCGAATTGAAAAATTTCCAAATAATAAAATTTCAAATAATAAAAATCTAGAATTGGAAAATTCCTGAATAATAAAATTTTCAAATGCTAAAATATTCGAATTGGAAAATCCCCGAACAATAAAACTCCCGAATAATGAAATTTTTACAAAATAAAATTCCCAAACTGGAAAATTCCCGAATAATAAAATTCACGAAAAATAAAATTCCCGAATAATAAAATTCATGAAAAATAAAATTCGCGAATTGGAAAATTCTAGAATTACAAAATTACCAAATAATAAAATTCCTGAATTAAAAAATTCTCGTATTATAAAATCCCCAAATAATAAAATTTACAAATTGGAAAATTCTCGAATTATAAAATTTCCAAATAATAAAAATCCACAATTGAAAATTCCCGAATAATAAAATTTAAAAATGATAAAATATTTGAATTGCAAAACCCCAGAATAATAAACTTTCCTAACAATAAAATTTCGGAATTGGGAAATTCCCGAATAATAAAATTCCCAAATAATAAAATTTTCAAATATTAAAAATTCCCCAAATAATAAATTTTCCGAATAATAAAATTCCCAAATTGGAAAATTCTAGAATTACAAAATGACCCAATAAAAAAATTCCTGAATTGCAAAATTCTCGAATTATAAAATTCCCAAATAAAAAAATTTACAAATTGCAAAATTCTCGATTTATAAAATTTCCAAATAATAAAAATCCAGAATTGGAAAATTCCCGAATAAAAAAATTTAAAAATGATAAAATATTTGAATTGCAAAACCCCCGAATAATAAAATTTCCTAAAAATAAAATTTTGGAATTGGGAAATTCCCAAATAATAAAATTCCTGAATTGGAAAATTCTCGAATTATAATATTTCCAAATAATAAAATTGCCAAATAATGAAATTCCCAAATTAGGAAATTCTCGGATTACAAAATTTCCAAATAATAACATTCATGAATTGGAAAATTCTCGACTTAAATAATTTCCAAATAATAAAAATGAGAATTTGGAAAAATTCCCGAATAATAAAACTCCTAGATAATAAAATTTTCAAATATTAAAAAGTCCCCAAATAATAAAATTCACAAATTGGATAATTCTAGAATTACAAAATTCCCAAATAATAAAATTCCCAAATTGGAAAATTCTCGGATTAAAAAATTTCAAAAAATAACATTCCTGAATTGGAAAATTCTCGAATTATAATCTTTCCAAATAATAAAATTTCCAAATAATAAAATTCCCAAATTGGAAAGTTCTCGAATTACAAAATTTCCAAATAATGAAATTCCCAAATTGGAAAACTCTCGAATTACAAAATTTCCAAATAATAAAATTTCCAAATAATAAAATTCCCAAATTGGAAAATTCTCGGATTACAAAATTTCCAAATAATAACATTCCTGAATTGGAAAATTCTCGAATTACAAAATTTCCAAATGATAAAATTCCCAAATTGGAAAATTCTCGAATTACAAAATTTCCAAATGATAAAATTTCCAAATAATAAACTTCCCAAATTGGAAAATTATCGGATTACAAAATTCCCAAATAATAAAATTCCTGAATTTAAAAATTCTCGAATTATAATATTTCCAAATTATAAAATTTCCAAATAATGAAATTCCCAAATTGGAAAACTCTCAAATTATTAAATTTCCAAATAATAAAATTTCCAAATGATAAAATTCCCAAATTGGGAAATTCTCGGATTACAAAATTTCCAAATAATAACATTCATGAATTGGAAAATTCTCGAATTATAATATTTCCAAATAATAAAATTCCCAAATTGGAAATTTCTCGAATTACAAAATTTCCAAATAATAAAATTCCCAAATTGGAAAATTCTCGACTTACATAATTTCCAAATAATAAAAATGAGAATATGGAAAAATTCCCGAATAATAAAACTCCTAGATAATAAAATTTTCAAATATTAAAAAGTCCCCAAATAATAAATTTTCCGAATAATAAAATTCCCAAATTGGAAAATTCTAGAATTACAAAATTACCCAATAAAAAAATTCCTGAATTGCAAAATTCTCGAATTATAAAATTCCCAAATAAAAAAATTTACAAATTGCAAAATTCTCGATTTATAAAATTTCCAAATAATAAAAATCCAGAATTGGAAAATTCCCGAATAAAAAAATTTAAAAATGATAAAATATTTGAATTGCAAAACCCCCGAATAATAAAATTTCGGAATTGGGAAATTCCCGAAAATTAAAATTTCCAAATACTAAAATTTTCAAATATTAAAATTCCCAAATTGAAAAATTCTCGAATTACAATATTTCCAAATAATAAAATTTACAAATTGGAAAGTTCTCGAAATATAAAATTTCAAAATAATAAAAATCCAGAATTGGAAAATTCCCGAATAATAAAATTTAAAGATAATAAAATATTTGAATTGCAAAATCCCCGAATAATAAAATTTCCTAAGAATAAAATTCCGGAATTGGAAAATTCCCGAATAATAAAATTTCCAAATAATAAAATTTTCCAATATTGAAAAGTTCCCAAATAATAAAATTCCTGAATTGCAAAATTCTCGAATTACAAAATTTCCAATTAATGAAATTTCCAAGTAATGAAATTTCCAAATTGGAAAATTCTCGAATTATAAAGTTTCCAAATAATAAAAATCCAGAATTGAAAAATTCCCGAATAATAGAATTTTAAAATGATAAAATATTTGAGTTGCAAAATCCCCGAATAATAAAATTCCGGAATTGGAAAATCCCCGAATAATAAAATTCCCAAATAATAACATTTTCAAATGTTAAAAAGTTCCCAAATTATAAAATTTTCGAATAATAAAAATCCAGAATTAAAAAATTCCTGAATAATAAAATTTCCAAATGCTAAAATATTCGAATTGGAAAATCCCCGATTGGAAAGCTCCCGAATAATGAAATTTTTACATAATAAAATTCGGAAACTGAAAAATTGCCGAATAATAAAATTCACGAAAAATAAAATTCCCGAATAATAAAATTCACGAAAAATAAAATTCGTGAATTGGAAAATTCCCGAATATTAAAATTCTTGAATGATGAAATTTCCAAAAAATACAATTCCTGAATTGGAAAATTTCCGAATAATAAAATTTCCATATAATAAAAACCCTCAATTGGAAAATTCCTGAATAATAGAATTTCCAAATAATAAAATATCCCAATTGAAAAATTCCCGAATAATGAAATTCCCCCAAAAAAAAATTCGCGAATTGGAAAATTCCCGAATGATAAAATTCTTGAATAATAAAATTCTTAAATGAGAAAATTTCCCAATAATAAAATTTTCAAATAATAGAGTTCCCGAATTGGAAAATTCCAGAATAATATTTCCAGCTTAAAAAATTCCTGAATAATTGAATAATGAAATTTCCAAACAATAAAATTACCGAATTGGAAAATTCCCGAAGAATAAAGTTATTGAATGATAAAGTTTCCAAATAATAAAATTTCTGAATGGGAAAATTCCTGAATAATAAGCTTCCCGAATAATAAAATACCAAATAATGAATTTCCCGAATTGGAAAATTCTAGAATTATAAAATTATCAAATAATAAAATTTCCAAATAATAACATTCCCAAATTGGAAAATTCCGAATAATAAAATTCCAGAAAGTTTTTAATATTACCAAATTAGAAAATTCCCAAATAATAAAATTTCCAAACAATAAACTACCGGATTAACGAAATTCCTGAGTAAAGAAATTCCCGAATAATAAAATTTCCAAATAACCAAAAAATGAAAATCCCGAAGAATAAAAATTCCAAATAATGAAATTCACGAATAATAAAATTTCCAAATAACCAAATTCCTGAATAATGAGATTTCCAAATAATGAATTTCCCGAATTTTATTATTTGCTAATTTTATTGTTCGGAAACTTTTCATAATTTGAAAATTTCGTTTTTTGGGAATTATTGTATTAATTTTTAATTTTACGTGAATAAAAGTCTTATAAAATTGTTTAATTGAAAAATGCCTTATTCTAATTTTTGAACATTTGAAATTCGGAAAAGTTCGGATTCTTCGATTTTATAGATAAATATTAATACTTAAATAAAAGAAGTTTTCACCGTTGGAAGTTTTAATTTTTTCACTTAAATTTTTTAGTGATAATATTCCAATCGATTTTTTTCGTAATATTTCATCGAATTTGGCAGCGCTTATTGAGGAATTTAATTATTCGGTAATTTTATTCATTGAAATTTTTATTATTCGGGTATTTATCAATTCAGGAATTTTATTATTAGTAAAGTTTATTATTTAGGAATTTTATAATTCGAGAATTCTCCAATTCGGGAATTTTATTGAATGGTGATTTTATCATTTGGGATTTCTATTATTCGCGAATTTTATTTTTTGGAAATTTTATTATTCGGGAATTTCATTAATCGGGATTTTTCCAATTCGCTAATTTAATTACTTGGAAATTTTGTTATTCGAAAATTTGATTATTCCGGCATTTTATTATTCGGGAATTGTATTATTTAGAAATTTTATCATTCAAGAATTTTATTATTCGGGAATTTTCGATTTCGGGATTTTTATTATTTTGAAATTCTTTTATTCGGGAATTCCATAATTTGAGAATTCTCCAATTCGGGAATTTTATTATTCGTAAATTACATTATTTGTGAATTTTATTATTTTTAAATTTTATTATTTGGGAATTTTTCAATTCGAGAACTTCATTATTTGGAAATTTTATTATTAGGGAATTTCATAATTCCAGAATTTTCTATTCCGGGAATTTTATTACCTGGTGATTTCATTAACCGGAAGTTTCGTTATTGCGGAATTCAATTATTTGGGAATTTTATTAATTGGAAATTCTATTATTCGGGAATTCATCAATTCGGAAATTTTGTTATTTTTGAGTTTTATCATTCAGGAATTTAATTATTTGTGATTTTTCAAATTCGGTAATATTATAAACTGTCAGGAATTTTCCCATTACGGGAATTTTATTATTCAACAATTTTTTTATTCGGGAATTTTTCAATTCAGAAATTGTATTATTTGGAAACTTTATCATTCAAGAATTTTATTTTTCGGGAATTTTCCAATTCGGTAATTTTATTATTGGAAAATTTCATGATTACAGCATTTTATTATTCGGGAATTTTCCAATTCGCGAATTTTATTTTTGGTGAATTTTATTACTCGGGAATTTTTCAATTCGCGAATTTTATTTGTTGTAAATTTTATTATTCGGGAATTTTTCAATTGGGATATTTTATTATTTGGAAATTCCATTATTTGGTAATTTTATTATTTCGGAAATTTTTTATCATTTGAAAATTTTATTATTTGGGAATTTTTCAGTTTGAAAATTTTATAATGTAGAAATTTCATTATTCGGGAGATTTATTATTGGGAGATTTTCCAATTCGGGAATTCTATCATTCAAGAATTTCATAATTTGGGAATTTTCTGTTTTCTGTGTTTTTTTTTGTAATTCGGCAATTTTCTGTCGGAAATTTTATTATTTGAAAATTTTATCATTTGAGAATTTCATTATTCGGGAATTTTCCAATTCAGGATTTTTATTATATGGAAATTTTATTATTCCGGCATTTTATTATTCGGGAATTTTCCAATTCGGGAATTGTATTTTTTGGAAATTTCATCATTCAAAAATTTTATTATTCGGGAATTTCCCAATTCGCGAATTTTATTTTTTGTGAAATTTTTATTCGTGAATTTTCCTGTTTGAGAATTTTATTATGTAGAAATTTCATTATTCGAGATCTTTATTATTCAGGGATTTTCCATTCGAATATTTCATCATTTGGAAATGTTATTGTTCAGGAATTTTACGAATCTGGATTTTCATTATTTGAAAATTTTATTACTTGGGAATTTTATTATTCGGGAATTTTCCAATTCCGGAATTTTATTCTTAGGAAATTTTACTATTCGGTGATTTTTCAATTCAAATATTTTATTATTTTTAAATTTGATTATTCGGGAATTTTCCAGTTCTGGATTTTTATTATTTGGAAATTTTATATTTCGAGAATCTTCCAATTTGTAAATTTTATTATTTGAAAATATTGTAATTCGAGAATTTTTCAATTTGGGAATTTTATTATTTGGAAATTTTATAATTCGAGAATTTTTAATTTGGTAATTTTATTATTCGGAAATTGTATTATTTGGGAACTTTTTAATATTTGAAAATTTTATTATTTGGGAATTTTATTATTCGGGAATTTCCCAATTCCGAAATTTTATTGTTCGGGGGTTTTGCAATTCAAATATTTTATCATTTTTAAATTTTATTATTCGGGAATTTTGCAATTCTGGATTTTTATTATTTGGAAATTTTATAATTCGAGAATTTTCAAATTTGTAAATTTTATTATTTGGGAATTTTGCAACTCAGGAATTTTATTATTGGGTAATTTTGTAATTCTAGAATTTTCCAA
>CAKNXH010000984.1:18594-41718 GCA_932178445.1 Andricus quercusramuli
ATTATTTGAAATTTTATTATTTGGAAATTTTTTAATTCGAGAATTTTGCAATTCAGGAATTTTATTATTGGGAAAGTTTGAAATTTGAGAATTTTACAATTTGGGAATTTTATTATTTGGGAACTTTTTAATATTTGAAAATTTTATTATTTGGAAATTTTCTTATTCGGGAATTTTTCAATTCCGGAATTTTATTATTAGGAAATTTTATTATCCGGGGATTTTCCAATTGAAATATTTTATCATTTTTTAATTTTATTTTTCGGGAATTTTCCAATTCTGGATTTTTATTGTTTAGAAATTTTATAATTCGAGAATTTTCCAATTTGTAAATTTTATTATTTGGAAATTTTATAATTCGAGAATTTTGCAATTCAGGAATTTTATTATTGGGAAAGTTTGAAATTTGAGAATTTTACAATTTGGGAATTTTATTATCTGGAAAT
Organism: Andricus quercusramuli; assembly: GCA_932178445.1. Taxonomy (NCBI): domain Eukaryota; kingdom Metazoa; phylum Arthropoda; class Insecta; order Hymenoptera; family Cynipidae; genus Andricus; species Andricus quercusramuli. The sequence goes on from CAKNXH010000984.1 coordinate 19,041, forward strand.
TTTATTATTTGGAAATTTTATAATTCCAGATTTTTCCAATTTGGAAATTTTATTTTCCGAGAATTTTCCAATTCCGGAATTTTATTATCAGGAAATTTGACTATTCGAGAATTTTCGAATTCCGGAATTTTATTATTATGAAATTTTATTATCCGGTGATTTTGCAACTCAAATATTTTATCATTTTTAGATTTTATTCTTCGCGAATTTTTAAATTCTGGATTTTCATTATTCCGCAATTTCATAATTCGCAAATTTTATAATTCAAGAATATTATTTTTCGGTAATTTCCCAAATCGGAAATTTCCATACTCGGTAATATTATGAACTGTCGGGAATTTTATTTATCGGAAATTTTTCAATTAGGGAATTTTGTTATTCGGGAATTTCATTATTAATGAATTTTTGAAATCGGTGATATTATAAACAATTCGGGAATTTTCTAGTTTGAATATTTCATAATTCAGTAATTTTCGGTCGGAAATTTCATCATTTCGGAATTTTTAATTTTGGTAATATTATAAAGTGACGGAAATTTTATAATTCGGGAATGTTCCAAATCGGTAACATTATAAATTGTTCAAGAATTTTTCAATTCGAGTATTTTATTATTCGGAAATTTTATTATTTGGGAATTCTGTTATTTCATTAACGCGATAGAACAATGGTGGAATAATAAGTAATTTCTATTTTCTTTTTACATAATGACAACCACAGGCAAATATTTTTATAATAATATAATAATTAATAAATTAATTAATAAATAATAAATAATTATTATTTATATTTATATTATATATTATATTTATTTATAATTATATTAAAAATAATAAATAAATAATAAAATAAATAATTAATAAATTTTAATAAATAATAAAATAATTAAATCTTCAAACACAGAAATGAATTTCCAACCAAAAAGATGAATTTTCAACTAGAAATATTGATTTTCTACCAGAAAATGGCTAATAAAAAAATACATTATTTTTAGAAGAAAAAGATAAATTTTCATTTAAAAAAAGAAACTTTCACCGAACAAATAATAATTTTCAATGAAATAAACTAAATTTCTAAAGAAAATAAATAAATTTTCAAACAAAGAAATGAATTTTCAACCAAAAAAAAATCAAGTTACAACTAAAAACATTATTTTTCTACCAAAAAAAGAGAACTCTTTAAAAAATAGAACAATTAAATTTTCAGAGCAAAAAAAAAAAATTTTTACAAAGATAATTGAATTTTCAAACGAAGACATTAGCGCCAAAAACTCGCAAAACCCATTTTTTTTAAGAAAAAAATTTATTTTTTTTTTTATTCGAACAAATTTCCGGGCGTAATGCATGGAAGTTCGACAAAAAAAATTTGGACCACCCTAGTTTATTTGTTCCGAGTTAATTGTTCCAATAATTGCGAAATATTTAACTGGCTCTATACAATAAGAAATTATAATTATAAAAAAATTATAATTATAAAATATTATCGAAATAAAAAAAAAATAGAAAATAAATAAAAAACGCGATTCTGTAACATTTTAATCTCTAGTGAAATAATATGAAGGCTGTATTTTGAAACTGGTAAGTCATGAAATAAGGTAATAAGGAAATACAAGACGCATTTTTTCCATCTATTTTATCTTACTTTAATCATGTTAAAAATAATCTCCATGAAAAGCGACAAAATTTGATAACCTATATCAATACGCCTCTAAAAACTAAAACAAATTTTTACCTTCTTCCGGTTTAACAAATCTTTTCTAGGTCATTAAAATTCAAAAATTTATACTTTTAAAGATGAAAAAATCTTTTATTCAAATATTAAATATTAAACTACAAAATAAAAACTTCAGATTTCTTTTGAATTTAAAATATTTAGAAATAAAACTTAAATTTTTTTTCAATTTATACATTTACGGAACTTTTAATAATCAATTTTTTTCTTTTAAAATTTTTTGTTTCGAAATTTCTTTTTTTCAATTTGTTTTCAACACCTTTTTTCAACAATTTCTCGTTAAAAATTCCTTTTCAAACAATTTTTTTTTCAAAAAATGTTTGTTGAAAAAATGTTTTTACAAAAATTTTCTTTCGAAAATTTTTTTTACATAACTTTTTTCAACAGAAGGCTTCCAGATTTCGTTTTTAAACAAAAAAGGTTGAATTTTCAATCAAAGAAATGAACTTTCAACTAACAGATAGATTTTTGAATAGAAAGATTAATTTTATACTAAAAAATTTTTTTAAAGAAAATACATCAAAATTTTGCACCAAATTGTTGAAATTTCTGCTAAAAAATATCACTTTTGAACCAAAAATAAAATAGTTGAATTGTCAGGTAAAGAAATTTATCTTTGACCGAAAAAAACAAATTTTCAAGAAAATTAAACACTTTTATAACAATGAAATTAATTTTCAACCAAGAAGATGACTTTTCTAACAACAACATTTCAATAAACCAATTAAATTTTCAAAGAAAAAAAATTAATTAAAAAAAAATGCTTTCCACTAAAAATATTAATTTTCTACCAAAAAGACAAATTTTTAACAAAATACATTAATTTTCGAATAAAATAGATACATTTTCAGCGATAATGTGAAACTGTTTAATTAAAAAATATTAATTTTCAACCAAAAACAAATTTTAACAAAATAATTAAATTTTTAAACACAAAAACGAATTTTCAACCAAAAAGGTAAATTTTCAACTAAAAATATTAATTTCCTAACACAAAAGACGAATTTTAAACTAAATACATTATTTTTAAATAACATAGATAAATCTTGAACCAAAAATGGAACTGTTCAATTTGAATTGGAATAAAAAATTCAACAGAAAAAATTTAAATTTTGAAAAAAATAATTAGATTTCCGTACAAAGAAATAAATAGATAAATTTTCAACTGAAAACATTAACTTTTGCCAAGCAAGGTTAATTTTTTACCAAAAAGGCGAATTTTTCACCAGATAGTTGAATGTTCAACTAAAAAAAATTGTTGTCAACAAAAATTGAAGTAGTTGGTCTTTCGATTCAAATCTTTCACTCAAATGAAAAAAGACGAATTTTTAACAAAATACATCAATTTTTAAATGAAATAGATAAATGTTTGACAAAAAACGGTACAGCTAAATTTTCAGATGAAATTAAATTAAATTAAAAAAAAAAAATTTAAACAAAATAATAAAATTTGCCAAGAATTTTCCAACAAATAGTCGAATTTTCAACTAAAAAATAATAATTCGAAACAAAAACTGAAATAGTTCAAATTCCAGGTAAAAAAATTTATCTTCAACTGAAAAAAACGAATTCTGAACATAATACATATTTTCAAAGAAAGAAAAAAAATTTAACTCAGGAAATTAATTATCTACCAAACAAAGATACTTTTTTTTTGCAAGATACATATCAATTTTCATCATCAAAATTAAAAAATTTATTTATTTTGTTGAAAATGAAAGTATTTTGTTAAAAAGTAATATTTTTCTGTGAAAAATTGAACTACTTGATTAAAAATTCATTTGTTTGGTTCAAGACTAATCTCTTTGGTTAAAAAATTGATCTAATTTGTTAGAAATGCGTTTAATTTTTTATTGAAAATTCATTTTCTAGCTCGAAAATTTGCTTTTTTATTGAAAATTAAAATTCTCAATTGAAAGCTTGAATATTTTATGTTTGGTAGAACATTAATTTCCTACAGTTTAAAAATCAACTTTTTTGTTTTTAAATTTCTGTATTTTGTTGAAACTTTGTCTTTTGTAGTAAAATAGTAATTTCATTGGTGACAAATTCACGTTTTTCGTTAAAAATTCAACTATGAGGTTAAAAATTCCATTACAGATTTAAATATTTAGTTGCAAATTCATGCATTTTGTTGAAAACTATTATTATTTTTTTTTTAGAAAATCAATTTTCTTCGTTGAAAATGAATCTTTCTGATCAAAAATTCACCTACTTGGTTGAAATTTGTATTCTTCTCTTAAAGATTTATTTCTTTGGTTTAAGATATACCATTTCAATATAAATTAAGCTTTTTGGTTTAAAATTTAACTTTTTGTTGGAAATTCTTTGTTTGGTTGAAAATTAATTTTTTTACCTGAAAATGTAACTATTCCTTTTTTAGTAGAAAATTGATTTTTTCTAGTGAAAAATTCAACTGGTTGGCTAAAAGATCATGTATTTTGTTGCAAATTGTTGGTCTCTTAGAGGAAAATTAATCTGATTTTTGGCTTGAAAATTCAACGTTTTGGATTAATTTTGTTTTCCTTATGTACTAAAAAATCTTTTCTGGTTAAAAATTCAAATCTTGTTGGAAAATCTTTTCTTTGATTCAAGAGTTTCTTTGATTCGAACTTTTTTCTTGGAAATATAGGTACATTTTCGTGTTGAAAATTCAACTATTTTGCAAAAAATTTGTATTCCGGCTAAAAAAATCAACGATTTCATAGAAAATTCAACTATTTGTTCCAAAGTTAAACTATTTTGTTCAGAATAATTTTTTTAGTTTGAGATTAATCATTTTTGTTTACCATTCACTTTTGTGGCATAAAATTGACCCATTTTGTTTAAATTCGTGTTTTGGGGAAAATTCATCTTTTTGGATTTCAAATTGAACATCTTTGTTACCGACCGGAACGGTTTTACTGTCGTAAGTCAAATGAAAAATGGGATGGACAAATCACTAGACCACTTTGAATTTCATAACAAAATCAAATCATTTTTAAGATGCGCTATCAGCATGTGCTGTCGCCAATCAACGAATTCTGTTTTATCGTTTCCGCATTGTTAAATTTCGCGATTTTACCGCACTCCTTGCTACAAGTCGCAGTCGCTCAATTGCATAGCAAAGCTGCATCAAGATCACTGCAATCCCAAAACAAATTCAATGAAACTCTTACATGTTTTCCTGAATTTCCATCGCTGAGATGACTTAAATTACATAACAAGGAACACCGCCTGCCCATATGTCAACCAATTCCAGAAATCCTGATTAGAACAGGAAACATTGAGAAATCTAAGAAACACGCTTTCCAACTGATATAAATACGCCTCCAGGCTGCTGTTCAACAATGCGTCACATTGAACTTCTCATGTACGTACAACTAAAATGCTAAGGTCACTGATTTTTCGATTACAATGAATCCATTCGAACCATGGTAGAGAACACCTCAATTCTCCTCATAATTCAGTGTTCAAACATGCACTGCAAATAATGTCACGCTTCGAAAACAAACCTCCGCTACTTCTATTTGAAATTTAACACCGAGATCCCAAGACCGATTGAACACATAAACAAACCTTCATTGGTGGTAGCTAAATCAACACATCACGAGTAAAGACAAAATATTCAAAAAAAACAACAGCATTATCCATTCCGCGGGACTTGGATCAGGCACTCGTCATCAGGTTGTTTGAATGTGATATTCAGAAAGCGTTTCTGAATCTTCTCAAGCAGCACCAAATCTTTTTTATATTTCGGAGTCCATATAACTGACGCATATTCCAGCTTAGATCTAACAAAACAACTAAGTGATTGTTTCCGAATCTCTAAACTGCCTCGAAGTTCTTATAACCCAACCTAGTGCCCCATTTGCAAATGCCACGACATTACTTATATGAATTTTAAATGATAAATTACTCTCAAATATTATTCCCATGTCATGGACCGAAGTCACCTTCTTCAAATACGTTCCTTCAATGCGATAGTCAAAGCTGACAATATTAGAGCTTCTCGAAAAGGATATAACACTGCATTTGGAAGCATTTAGCCGAAGTTTATTTTTGATGCACCATAAATTTAATCTATCTATATCATCCTGCAGCAGTTTACAGTCCCTTTCAACATTGATAATTCTGAAAATTATTATGTCATCCGCAAAAATTAGAATAAAGGACTGTCTTGAATCAGAAACATCGTTCACGTATGTGATGAAGAGAGGAGGACCCCTGTGGGACTCCGGAGGTTGAATGAGAAGCATCTGATGTGTGGCCTTCATATTGCACATAATGGTCTCGATTTTGGAGATAAGAACGCAGAAGCCTGCAAAGACTCGGAGTCAGGCACAAACCGTCTAGTTTCTGTATTAGTATAGTAAGGTCCACTTTATCAAAGGCCTTCAAGAAATCCGTGTAGATGGCATCTACCTGATGCCCACATTTTAAAGCTTTGCTTACGAATTCTGTTAGGCACATCAAATTAGTGACGGTAGATCTTTTTGCTGTAAATCCGTGCTGCCAGCTATAGGGTGAAGAAGTAAGAGTGTAAGTAATTTGCGGCAGTACAGATTTCTCGAAGATCTTCGCGAAGCTACAGATAACTGCAACTGGTCGATAATTCAAAATGTCAGCTTTCTCACCACTTTTTAAAACAGGAACAACCTTAGCCGTTTTCCATAACTGCGGAAAAATCCCTGTTTTCTATAGATAAATTTAAAATGTGACATGAAGGTTTTGCCAATACTGCACGACAATCTTTTAATATGAAGCCAGGCACAAGATCAGTTCCCGCTTATCTCTTTGAAGGTAGAGCTGATTATTATATCACTGCTGATTATTCAGTGGTGTAAACACATTATCAAATTGAGTAGCAAATGCCTTTACAATATCAAAAAAATTCGTTAATGCAATCCCATTATAATACATTATTTTAGGAAGTCTAGTAATTCCTTTTGCTTTGTTAATATAATTCCAGAATGACGACGGATTAAATCTGAGCTCCGCCTCTTTACTTCGTTCATAATCAATCAGCGCCTGCCTGATTCGTTGATTAATGCTCATTTTGAGTATGCAATACTGTTCATGATAGAACTCAGAGGGATAACCCCGATTTTCTCCCCAATATTTATATTTAGATCTGATATCACGAATTATATCTCCTGAAAACCGGGAAGGGTAGAGACTCTACTACTAGTTTTACTTGAGAAGCGCGGAATATTTTTATCCATCAATGCTAAGAATTTATTGCAGAAGACATCACAGGCTTCATCGACCTCAGTTTTACACAATTCTAAAAAAGACCAGTTCTGATTATTTAGATCTACATATAAGCCTGAGTAGTTACCCATTTTAAAGTTAAAACGTGAGACACTATTACAATTTTTAGGAATTTCATTGCCCTTTCCCGGAATTATGCATTGAACTTTTATACTTATTTTTAGTGCCGGGTGGTGAATATCCTCCGCAACAATTGGATTGCACGGCGCCTCTACTTCACGATCGCAAAACACAAAAACTAAATCAAGACAGACGCAGTTCTGATTAACTATTTCATTTGCTTGCTGTAGATCATAGAAAGACGCAAGAGAGTTATAAATTTCAGATCTAGTATCATGAATATTATTTTTCGAATAACTCAAAAACCCAGGTGAATTAAAATTAAAGTGCTGATCTAAAACTGAAGTTTCAGGTTCTGTTTTTCTTATATATATATATATATATATATATATATATATATATATATTCTCTACTACGCCTGTGATTGACCAGAGCGCCCCATCGTAGACTGGTGGAACTTGATTGGCCAATCAAGTCTTCTTTAAAGAACCCGGGAGACGGAAAGCCAAATCGGATTGTTATTATATCCATTGTCCCTATTGATGTTATTAGCGTGTTTTAAGGATTCGATTACTTCTCTATGTTTTATTGGAAAAATATTGTACGTTTTTGCGATGGTTGTTTTGTCACATAAGATGCTATGTCCTTTTTGATATGATGCTCAGCTAGTGCTGATTGCGTGAAATGTTTTAGCCTGACTTTACTCTCATGTTCCTTTACACGTTGGCTCACCGCCCTCCCGGTTTCTTCAACATAGACTTTGCCACAAGAACAAGGGACTTTATGTACATCCGGGTCACTGAGAGGCGCCTTTCTTAGGGTTGTTTAGAAGTTGTCGTATTTTTGCAGTTGGTTTAAATATGGTTTGAATGTTGTGTTTGTTGAAAATTCTTCCTATTTGTTCTGTGATACCTTGAATGTAGAGTAAAATGGTGGTCGTTTCTCTCCCTCTTCCTTCAGCAGGTTGTGTCGACTTGTTTTTTTGTGTGTATTTTCTTATTGCTTTATCAATTTGTTTGTTTGTGTAATCGTTTCGTATTAGTATTTGTTCGACGTTTTGTAATTTTTTTTGTCAGTTATCTTCATATTTTATGGGGACAATTCTATATACAAGAGAGTGAACATGAAGCAATCGAAATTTGAAAACACCCTCATAACATGAATAGGGACAATGGACATAAAAGAGATTTTGAAAAGACTTGATTGGCCAATCAGGTTCGACCATTCCCCACGATGGGGCGCTCTGGCCCATTACTGGCATCGTAGAGAAGTTTGAAAAATTCACCAATAATGCTTCAGATCTTCAACATGAGCTTTCTGAATTATCCTTGACTTATTATGGATCTCATAAACCATCAATGATATAACCTTTATTTCCTTCTACGGACCTACTTATTCTGTACATAACTTTTTCGCGACATGACCTTTTGGCATTCGAACCACGTCAACGTCTTACTATCGCTCTTTAGAGTGAATGGTTGATCCTCTAAGAACGGCCGATAGCGTTTAATCGCGCAGACGATCGCGAGGCACTCCTGTTCGTTACGATGGCAATGGGCCATGGTGGCCGATAATTTTGCACTCGCAAATGATGTGATACGACGCTTTCCTTCCGAATCTTCCTGCATAGGCACGGCTTCCATGTGGTCGGCTGAGGGTGACCGTGCTTTAGAAAGCGAGCTTTGCTGTCTCAAAATTATTGAGGGCTTCGGGTACCGACGAAGATACAGTCGGCCACGTGATCGTGGATGACCTTGTGTTGTTTTAAAAATGGTCGACCGAGAATCAGCTCAGCACGGAGCTCGGGGCTAATGTGAAATGTGTCGGGGTAGATGACTTCCTGAAGGGTCGGACGAGCTAGTCTGTACTAGTCTGGTACAGCCAGATGCCGCCATTTTAAAGCTGGATAGTATATGTATAATAAAACTGAGCCAATCAGCGAGAGGTACACTATCCTTACCGGAAGAAACAGAAAGGGTGTTGAAAGAGGTAGCGTTTCGATCCTTTTCAAATCCTATGTGAACTTTGCTTCCGTTTCTTTCCGAACGTCGAGCTGTCCCACGAACTTTTCCAAGTCTTTCCGAATGTCCCACTTTCCGGCTCCTTTCTGAACATTGCCAAGTGTCCAATTTCTTTCCGAATCAAATTTAAAAAAATGTATATTCTTGTAATAATAATTTATTTTTATTTTCAAGGCATTTGAAATTCCAGTAATCCTACAAATTGCTGTCTAATTCAGCAGAGACGATTCCTAAAAACCTAGAAATATGGAAATTTCATAACCAATTTGCCCAACTCTCATTTGTAATTAACCCTCCGATGGCACACTGGGATCGAAAAGACCCCAGGCATGTTCAACCTTAATTTAAGTCCCTTTAACATTTGAAAATGGAACTTACAAAGCCCTGTCACTTTAACCGAATACCCCCTCCAAATTTTCGTGCACCTAGAATGATCCTAGAAGCGTCAGTGTGGCTTCGTCAATCGAGCGAAGTGGACTGGTACCCCGAAAGACCCCCGTGTGCCTGCAACGTATGTTTTTCGAATTTTTTCGTGCATTTTTTTGTGTATCTTTGTGCATCAGAGTGTTCAACAAAGTAAGTACAGAAAATTATGTGTGATTACAGTTTTTATTTTGAGAGCGTATTGAAAAAATTACCTTTTATTAGATGGCGTGCGATCTACGGTCGCGTAGCATACGCCGAGCAATCGTGGAAGAAGGCGAAGTGCATGGTCCAGCGGTTGGTGAGGGAGAAAATGGATCGGATATTGAGTCTGGGGATGGATCTGAAGAATCGGAATCTTCAGGTTCAGTATATGAAGCTGATTAAGACGATGGTGTTGAAAACGTCAGCTTGCAGCAGCGTCTTCTCCAAGCCCGTTCTCAACCTCGTATTCAACATGGTCGGCCTTTCACCAAGATAAGAAGAAAAGACGATTTAACATGGGATAGTAGAGCGCCTGAATGTAGAGCAGGTATTTTCACAGAACGTAAGTTCCTATTTGACACGTAGTACATTGTTTCCGCCGATTGCATTGTCGATGAGAATGCACCTCCCCAGAAACCCTATCAACCTCTCATATCAGAAACCAAGGACAGTGCAGGTGCTTATGGTCAGCTTGGTTAGTATACACACGGAGAAAAATGGAAGGTCAGATTGGCCATCTTGATGGGCAGACAAACTATATTGCAGGATCAACTATAGGACAGCCCTTGAAGATGTCTGAAGCATCTATCTCTAGAAGCTTAAAACAAGAGGTTCAAATCGATCATCTCAGAGTATCGACTTTGTCATCTTGGACGGTCGACTCAAGCGTCATAGAGTGACGAACCGATCATCACAGAGGGTGGAATTGAACATTATAAAGGGTCGAATCGCTCATCGTAGAGGGTCGGTTTGGTCATATCAGATAGTCGTCATGATCTCCTCAGACAGTCGGCCTGGCCATCTAAGGGGGTCGAATTGATCATCCTACATTTTCCATATTTGTTGTCCTTTTCCTACTTATTTAGTCTCTCTCTTATAAGAGACTGGAAATTATAAAATTACGTGGAACCTATGAAGCTGAAAATTCATGTGAAATACATGAATTCTGAAAGCATTTTTTATTCTTCATGGAGAGCGTGGTGTATGAGACATAATTTGATATTCAAAAACAGTGCGCATCGACAATATATTTTTTGGAGCACGAAAGGCTAAGGACATGGCACGGTGTCATACTGGATTGTAAGATGTCAAGCACGGAAGTGAATTTAGAGACCAATATCACACATCTCGTTACTGTCTGCATCATCAATGAATGCTGAAATTTTTGCATGTTTTCGGTTTGAAACGATACTGTAAGAACAAATTGATAGCTGAACGTCCAGTCACGGCTTCATCCTAAATCCCTTGGAAGCATCAAATTTGACGTTGAAAATTCAAAAGAATAAACTTAATTCACTTTCCATCGCGTCGACCACCGGATTGGTTAAGGTTGGCGCGCTCATTTGAAATCATGAAATGTGAAAAGCAATTGTGTACAGCAAATGATAAGAGCATTTCTTATTTGTTGTGAACATTCGACTTACACATTCAATCATTTTAAATAAACACGCCAATGGTAACTAATCAGGTTGGCTCTCCGCGATGGGTCATTTGCTCTCCGGTGGGTGGTCGAGATGAGTAAAATTAAGATGATCGTATTGACCATCCCGAAAAAATACCTTGCTTATCCCTGATAGTGAGTCCGACCTTCTTATAACAGTCAGACTGGTCATAAAATGAGAACCTCTCCGACTATGTCAACAAATTATAAATAGCTCTTCAAACCATCTAGAAGAACGGAATGGCTCTCTAAATTTTGACCCTCTAACTTTAACCATCCATTTTTCTCCGTGTACTGGTGCGAGTGATAGAATTTCAAAAAACTGACATGGGACATCGGGTCCCGAATAAGAATTAGCCTGCTGGCACCTATATTTGAATCTGAATTTACAATGACTAATTCTCATTACAAAATCTTTCCTAAAATGAAAGAAATTGAGAACAGCCTAAATTGACTTAATCTACTTTTATTCAACATACTTCAAGTTTGAGCTAATGTTTGTGGTTTGGGACGGATTCAGACGAAGTGGCAGGCCACAAAGTTGCGAACTGTTTGGTTGACAATTTATGTATTTTGCTAAAAATTTGTTCTTTTTGGTCCGAATTCAGCCTCTTGGTTGAATCATTACAATTTTTCAGCCGTGAAAACTTGTATCTGAACATTTTTTATTTATTATAAAAGTATAAATTCAAGAAAAAATTGAGAAAATATATAATTGTTGGTTTTGTGAGAAATCGACTTTCAATATTTTCAGAAAAACTGTGGCCATTTTGTTAATTTCAACTTTTTGTAAATTATATCCTAACAAATTTATTGAAATAAGTTCAAATTCCAATCAGATCCCCGACGGATCAATCACAAAGGTGACAAAAATAATTTTTAAAGAATAATTTAAAAGGAAAACATGAAATAAATTTGAAAGTTGAAAATTATTGAACAGAAGATTAAAGGATGAGCTAGCTCAGCCGAATAACAGAACTTTTTCGGTACACAAACTCCCCTTAAATTATTTGGAATCATTTCAAGTTTTAAATTAATTAAAATTAAGACGAGTAATTCAAAGACGAGTATTTGAAAGTGAACAATTTCAAACTGAATTGTGTGACGTAGAAAGCTTTGAATCGTTAAAATTTCCAATAGCTTTTACTCCTTGAAATTTGAGTTTTGATGCATAAACAACAATTAAACACATATTATTTGTACACAAAATTTGAGTAACTTCAGCACATATTTAGAAGTTTTGACAAAAAACAAAGTTGATTTCAAGTAACTTCAACGAAGTGTGCGAAAAATCTTTTTCAGAACTACTAATTATATTTTTCAATTAATCAAATGTTTCCTACAATTTTTATAATGTCCTGCGAATTAAAACAAATTCTTACAATATTTCACATTCTGCTTGGACAGTTTCGGTAATCCTTTATAATATTTTCAGATATTCTCTTCAAATAATGTTTGAAAATGAAAAATAAGTTTCAATTTTCCTACAAATCATAAGAAAATGTTATTCTTTTTTCAAGGCCATTTACAAGTCTTAAAAAGTTTATACATTTTTTGTTTCAATTCCGCAAAAATCAACATTTTGTTTTAAATTAGGCTGTGGCTATTTGCACTAAAAATTCAGTACGAATGGCAGAACTTTTTCGGTACACACACTCCCTCAAATTATTTGAAATCACTTCAACTTTTAAATTAATTAAAATTGAGACGAGTAATTTAAAGACGAGTATTTGAAAGTGAACAATTTCAAACTGAATTGTGTGCCATAGAAAGCTTTGAATCGTTAAAATTTCAAAGACCTTTTACTCTTTGAACTTTTGTGCTTAAACAACAATAATAATTAAATATTTAATAATAATTAATACAAAAATAATTAGAATTCAGAAAAAAACTGGTTCGAGTATCCATCCCTTGATGTAATAAGAGTCTCGGAAAGAAACTTTTGAAACACTTTTCTTCAAAATGATGACTACAAATCCGCAAATCGTGACAAACGCTTCCCTGAATTTCAGCGAATTTTATCCATTCGTAACAACGGCAAAATACAAATATTTATATAAATTTTTACTTGCTTACGGTCAACAAGTTACATTATTGATGATTGTTGCAACTTGTTGTTAAAGTTAACTCTGCTTTGGAATGTTCATGCATGTTGGTGAGGTTATATAGACTCCTTCAGATTGTGTCCACAAAAACAATGGTATTGGCTATTATTGTACTTACGTTGTTGGGTTGGCTGGTAGTCGAAAAAACTAACATTCTTCCTTTTTTATCGTACTATTGTTGCAGCCACTCACACAACAGTAATGCGGCATTTTTATTAAAAACGCTTTACTATCAAACATGTTTGTAAACAAAACCTTTTTCACTGTCAGACACTGTCAGAGAAAACGCATTATAGAAAGTGAACTTCCCGTTGAAATACCCGAGCTTCTTCCCCGAGGCGGCAGACTGCGCTAGTGTCCAGTGTACGGTCACCTTCCACTCTCTTTAATACTCTCTGGCGCACAGTAGTAGGATTGGCGGGAAAATTTGAAATGGGTTGAGTCAATGCAATTGACAAAAGGCGTTCCATTTGCTTCTTGAAGTCACTCATTAGGTCTGGAGCGTTCCGGATTCTTCAGGATGGTCTCGCTTCCAAAATTACATAGAATAAAGAAGAAAAATAGGCAAAATCTATTCTTAAGCTTAAGCTATCTTATATAATGAACTCAAGTCTTGGAAAACCACGCAGCTTCTGGATTGACGCGAGCGAAAGAATGAAATTATTTGAATTAGAAGAACCGAAATAGTCTGAATCTTGATATTCACGGAATTTGTGACTTGCAAATATTTTGCAACTTCACAAAATTTTCCAGATGATCTTGAAAGAAGACGATGAATGGTATCAGAATTGGAAAGTCGACAATTATTATCTTTCATCGGTGAAACACGTTTAATAATGAAAAATAATAATAATAATCTTCAAGAAAGGGGAAGAGTGTAAAGTCCAAAATATGAAAGTGATTTTCAAATTTATCAAGTTATTAGTGTTATTAGTGAACTGTACCATTGCAGGGCCATCTTTCGGAGAATTCGCTAACTTTGTTCAAACTTATCATCAGGAAACGTACTAAACGTTATCTAAGTTGGTAACGTTACTTCGACAGGCACGCCCTCTTCTTTTGTTACCAAACGCGATTTTTAAATCGACCCCCCCCCCCCCAAAAAAAAAAAAATTGGTAAAGCAGTTTATCGACAATTTTTTTTTTACTACAATTTAGTTTAGGAATTTTATCTTTATATCGTCAACTTAATAAATAGGACTTTGAGCAGTTAATTTTCAATAAATTTCTAAAGAAAAAAGACGAATCTTTTACAAAACAGGAATTTTCAAACCGAAAATATGGATTTTTAACAAAAAAGTTGATTTTCAAACGGGCAGATAAATTTTCAACCAAATTAATTTTCAAAAAAACAATTAGTTTTGTATTAAAAAAGACCAATTTTCAACGCAATACATAAATGTTCAACCACTCTTCAACTTTTTTTCAATTTGCCTTTCTAATTTGAAAATTCATTTATTTTAGTAGAAATTGCATCTTTCTTGTATAGAAATGCACCTGTTTTCCTAGAAATTCGTCTTTGAGGATTGAAAAGTCAAATATTTTCGTAGAAAATTTACCTTTTGCTTAAAATTCATATCTCAGTGTTGAAAATTCAACTAAAATCTTTTTTTGGACTAAAATTCAATTTTTTTTAATTCGCCTTTCTTATTTTTCTTATTGGAAAATTCATTCATTTTAGTATAAATTGCATCTTTCTTGGGAAAATGCTACTGTATTGTTGAAAATTCGTCTTCAAGGGTTGAAAATTCAAGTATTTTCGTAGAAAATTCACTTTTTATTCAAAATTCATATCTTAGTGTTAAAAATTCAAATGCAATCTTTTTTGAATGCTAATTCAACTATTTTTTCTTTTTTTTCAATTTTTTTTTTAATTCAATAGTTCATCCATTTTAGTGGAAATTGCATCTTTAACTATTTCAGTAGAAAATTTAACTCATTTCTTGAAAATCCGTTTTTTTGTTAAGGGTTAGACTTTCAACAGAAAATTCTATTTTTCGTTGAAAATGTATCTTCTTTTGGATGAAATTGAACTTTTTGGTTAAAAATTGATATATTTCATTGAGAAATTTAACTAGTTGTTTGAAAATTTATGTACTATGTGAAAAATTCGTTTTTTGTCGAAAATTAATCTTCATGGCTGAAAATTCAGCCTCTTCTGTTAAATCTTTTTTTTTTTTTTGAAGATTAGAAGTTTTAACTAAAAAACTGAAACTAAAAAAGTAAAACAAAAAATCTAAAAAAATGAGCTCTTTCATCGAAAACTTGTTTTTTCTTTGGATGGTTTTCGGATGGAAAGTATTTTTTCTTAGCTGAAAATGTAACTATTATTCCAGTCGAATATTCCATAATTTTAGTTAAAAATTCATCTCTTTGATTGAATATTCATTTTTTGGCTGAAAATTTAATGATTCAAGTTTTGGTTCAAAAATTTTCTTTTTTAGTTAAAAATTCGTCTTTTTTAATCAAATAATTATATTTTCATCAAAATTATTGAATTCTACACCCAAAAAGATGAATTCTCAACAAAAAACATTTTCAGAAATAAAGATTTTTCAGTCATCAAAGAAAAAAGAGTTAATCTAAATTGTTGAACCTTCAAGCCAAACGACGAATTTTGCGTACAAAAATTGAATTTTTAATCATAAAATATAAATTTCCAGATAAAAAATTAATTTTCAACAAAATAATTAAATTTTCAAACAATGAGATGAATCTTCATAAAAAAAAATGGTCAGCAAAGTTGTTAAACTTTACTCATACATTGAATTTTCAATAAAAAAAGATTAATTTTCAACAACATTTTTAAATTTTTAACCAACGAGATGAATTTGTAACTAAAAATATAAATCTTCAACAAAAAAGTGATTGCTTAACAAAGTGGTTTAATTAATAATAATTAATATATTTATTAATATTAATAATAATAATAAAAAAAAATGTTCAACAAAATAGTTGAATCCTCAACCAAACAAAATTAATTTAAAACCAAAAAGTTGCATTTTTATCCAAGAAATATGAAATTTTCATGGAAAAAAAAATTAATTTAAATTTTCAGTATCAAAATATGAGTTTTAAACCAGAAGTAAATTTTCTACGAAAATAGTTGAATTCTTAACACAAGGCGGATTTTCAACAAAGTTCAATTTTCAATCAAAAAACATAACTTTTCAATAAAACTGTTGAATTTTCAACCAAACAGTTTCATTTTCATCCAAGAAAGATAAAATTTCTAAAAAAAATAAATTTATTCTCAAATTAGAAAGACAAATTTTCAAAAAATTCTTAAATTTTCATCGAACAAAGATTCTAATTCGACAAAAAAAATTTTATCCTTGACAAGGTTTTCAAAAAATTAAGAAATTTTATTAAGATTCCCGGGACGATTTTTTATGAATTTTTATTTTACAAAATTCACTGTCAAAGAGTATTTGAAAATTTTTCAAAACATTCCAAAATATTTACAAAATTTTCAAAAAAGAGTCTGAAAGATTTGAAAGAAATCCTCTTAATTTTTTAGAATTTTTGTAATTCAAAAAACCTTAATCAAAATTTGGATTTTTGAAGATTTCGAAATAAAATTCAGAAGTTTTTTAATGTTTTTAGAGGTTTCAAAAGAATAAAAAAATTTCTTAACATTTCTGGGAAAATTTTAAATGATTTTTATTTCAGAAAATTTATTTTAAGAGAATATTCAGAAAGATTTAGGGATCTTTTTGAATATTCTCTTAAAATTTTCAAAAAGAATCTGCAAGATTTTAAGGGAATCTTTTTAATTTTTCCGACATTTTTCAAAATTTTTGGAAAAAATCGAAGAATTTAGAAAATCTAACAAAAGCCTTTTTTGTTACAAATTCAATTGTTTTGTTAAAAATTCTTCTTGTTGAGTTAAGAATTCAACTAATTTTATATAATCTCTGTTTCGGAAGAAAATTCAACTATTTTCTTGGAAAATTTACTTTTTTCCGAAAAAATTCATATCTTAGTATTGAAAATTCAACTAAAATCTTTTTTGGTTGAAAATTCTCCCATTTTTTCAATTCGTCTTTTCAATTCAAAAATGCATCTATTTCAGTAGAAATTTCATATTTTAGGATAAAAATACAATTTTTTGGTTTAAAATTAATCTTCTTTGCTTTAACTATTTTGTTTAAAAATTTGTATTAAATCACTTTGTTAAGCAATCACTTTTTTGTTGAAGATTCATATTTTTAGTTGAAAATTCATCCCTTTGGTTAGAAATTTAACCATTTTGTCAAAAAATTGATGCTTTTTAATTTAAAATTTAACTGCCTCAGAAAAGTTCAAAAACTTTGTTGACCATTTATTTTGTTATGAAGGTTTATCTCATTGTTTGAAAATTTAATTATTTTGTTAAAAATTAATTTTTTCTCGGAAAATTCATATTTTTTCTTTTCTTCGATTACTGAAAAACCTTTATTTCTCAAAATGTTGACTTTTTGTTTAAAATATTTTTTCTTATAAAATTTCATTTTTTGTGGTTGAAATATTAACTATTATAATTTTTTGTTGAGAATTCATCTTTTTGGGTGGAGAGTTCAAGTATTCTCTTAAAACGTCATATTTTATAGTATAAATATTTTTTTATAATAAATAAATAAATTGGAAAACTTTAATTTTGTATCTGAAATATTTTTTATTCCATTTATGAAAAATTGATCAATGAAAAATCAGGGCATTTTACATTATTAAAAATTTTCAATGAATTTAAAAGTTTTATATGAATTTAGGAATAATAAAAGAATTTTTTATTTTTGAAAGTTTTAATTTTAATGACCTGAAAAAATTATTGTTAGCCAAAAAGAGACCAAATTTTTTAAAAATTATTTTTAATAATTAGTATTTCATTACTGGAATAGAAAAAAAATCATTACTTCATTTTTCTAATATAGGTCACGGAATTTAGTGGCTTCTTATAGGGATTACTTTCAAGATGCATAATGTGAGATAAATTAGATCAAACAAATGATTCTAGTTCTTCATTACTATTTACATTTTTCAGATTTGCGTTTTTTTTAAAACTTATTTCCTGGTTATTTCCGGTTTTTCCAACTTTTTTTTTAATTTGTCTTTCTTAATAAAAAATTCATTTATTTTGGTAGAAATTGCATCTTTTTCAACTTTTTTTGCATTTTTTTCAAAATTCTTTTTTTTTTAGTTTAGAGTTGGACCCCGAATTTGGAGATTTCCGAAAAAAGCTAATTTCCGAAATGAAATTATCGAAAATAAAATATTAAAAATGAAAATTTCCCGAAATTAAAAAATTGCCCACAATTTAAAACTCCTGAATTGGAAAATTCAGGAGTCAAATTTTTTCAAATTTTTTCAAATTTTTTCAATTCAGGATCAAATTTTTTCATTCTCTTGAAACCTTTCAAACTTCTGAAAATTCTTGTACATTTTATTTCAAAAAATTCAAAATCTACATTTTGTTTGAAATTTTTTAAAATATTGAAAAAAATTTCATTTTGTTTGAAATTCCCGAAAAAATTTTAGATATTGTTTTTTAATTATTAGATCTTTTCCTGGAATTGAAAAGCAATTCAAAAAACTTAAAAAGATTGTCTTTAAATCTTGCAGATTCTTTTTTGACAATTTTAGAAATATTTTGAAATATTTCAAGATCTTCTTAAATATTCCCTTGAAATAAATGAATGAATTAAATTGTTCGAGAAATTTCTAAACATTTTTAAAAATGATTCAATTTTTTCCTATAATTTTGAAAAATTCTGCAAAATTAAGAAGAGTCCATTCAAATTTTCAGTCAATTTCTCAAGAATTTTCTAAATATTTTGGAATATTGTAAAATGTTTTTTTATTATTCTTTTAGAATAAATTTGAAATCAAAATTTTTCCACCGATCTCAAGAAAATTTTTGTATTTTTTTGAAACTCAAAATTCTTGAAAAGCTTATAAATTTTATTTCAGTCTTCAAAAATCCACATATTGTTTCAAGTCTTTTGAATTAAAAAAATTCGGCAAAATTAAAAATATTTCCATGAAATCTTCCAGACTCATTTTTGACAATTTCAGAAATATTTCAAAATTTTTAAAAATCTTTTCAAATATTCTCTGAAAATAAATTTTGTGAACAAAAATTATTTGAAATTTTCTCGGATATCTAAAGAAAATTTCTTTAATTCTTTCAATTCTTAAAACGCTTCTGAATTTTATTTCAAAATCTTTCAAACTCCACATTTTGTTTTAAATTCTTTGAAATCTTTTAAATTTTTAAATTATTTTTGAAATAAAAATTTTTTTTTTAATTATTCGATTTTTGCTGAAATTACAAAACAATTCAGAAAAATTAAAAAGATTCTCTTTAAATCTTTCAAATCCTTTTTTGACAATTTTAGAAATATCCTTCAATATTTTAAGGTCCTTTCAAATATTCTTTAAAAATGAATAACAAAGTTCAAATTTTTTTTGACAATTTAAAAAATATTTCGGAATTTTTTAAAAATCTTTTTAAACATTCTCTTAAAATAAATTTTATGAAAAACAAATAAGTTAAAATTTTCCCGCATATCTGAAGAAAATTTCTTTATTCTTTTGATTTTTAAAAAACCTCTAAATTTTATTTAAAAATCTTCAAAAATCTACATTTTGTTTTATATTTTTTGAAATCTTCTAGAGTTTCAAATTATATTTGAAATTTTTGCAAAATTTCTCAATATTTTTTGAAATTATTTGATTTTTTCCAAAAGTTTTTAAAAAATTCAGAAAATCTAAAAAGATTTCCTTAAAATCTTGCAGATTCTTTTTTGACAATTCTAAGAGCATATTCAAAAATATCTTGAAATCTTTCTGGATATTCTCTCATAATAAATTTTGTCGAATAAAAATTATTTTAAATTTTCCCAGTAATGTTAAATTTTTGTATTCTATCGAAACCTTTCAAAATTCTTCAAATGCTCTAAATTTCATTTCAAAAGATTCAAAAATCTACATTTCGTTTGAAATTTTTTAAAATATTAAAAAAAAATTTAATTTGATTGAAATTTTTGAAAAATTTCTAAATTTTTTTTTAATCATTCGATTTTTTGCTGAAATTAAAAAACAATTCAGAAAAATTAAAAAGATTCTCTTCAAATCTTACGGATTCTTTTTTGACAATTTTAGAAAAATTTTAAAATATTTTAAGATCTTTTCAAATATTCTCTTAAAATAAATAAATAAATTTAAATTTTTGAAAAATTTTCTAAATATCTTTCAAAATGATTCAATTTTGTCCTGAAATTTCGAAAAAATTCTGCAAAATTAAAAATGTTCCATTAACATTTTTCAGATTATTTTTTTACAATTTTTTTATAATTTTGGAATTTCTTGGAATCTTTTCCATTATTCTTCTAGAATAAATTAAAAATTAAAATTAATTAAAATTTTTCCAGCAATCTCAAAGAAAATTTTCGTATTCTTTAGAAACCTCCAAAATGTTTGAAAAGCTTATAAATTTTATTTCAAAAAATTCAAAATTTTGTTTGAAATTTAAAAAAAAAATTAATTTCTCAAAATTATTTTCTATATTTTTGAAAAATGTTTATATATCTTTTAAAATGATTAAGTTTTTCCCTAAAATTTTGAAAAAATTGTGCAAAATTAAAAAGACTTCATTTGAGTCTTTCAGATTATATCTAACAATTTTCTAAATATTTTTCAATTTTTTGAAAATCTTTTCAATTATTCTCTTGGAATAAATTTTGTAAAATAAAGAGTGATTTTAAATGTTCCCAGCAATCTTGAGAAAAGTTTTGTATTCTTCTGAAATTTTTTGAAATCTTTCCAAATATTCTTTTAAAGTAAATTTTATAAAAACAAATAATTCAAAATTTTCCCGGATGTCTAAAGAAAATTTCTTTATTCCTTTGATTTTCAAAAAGCTTCTTTTTATTTCAAAATCTTCAAAAATTTACATTTTTTTCTACACTATCTGAAATGTTTTTAATTTTTGAATTATTTTCGAAAGATTTCTAACTATTTTTTTATAATTATTAGATTTTTTCCAAAAGTTTTGAAATAATTCAGAAAAATTTGAAAGATTTTTTTTTATTCTCTCGAAACCTTTGAAAAATTTTCAAATGCTCTAAGTTTTATTTCAAAAACTTCAAAAAACTACATTTTGTTTCAAGTTTTTAGTAATATTTTAATTTTTCAAGCATTATTTTTGAGTTTTTTTGGAAAACTTCTGAAGATCATTGAAAATTATTCGAATTTTTCCGAAAATTTAGAAAAAATTCTGCACAATTAAGAAAATTCCATTAAAATCTTCCAGATTATTTTTTAGCAATTTTCTAAATGTTTTGGAATTTTTTAAAATATTTTTAAATATTCTCTCAGAATAAATGTTGTGGAATGAAGAAATATTTACAATGTTCCCAGAAATCTTAAACAAAAATTATTCTTTTGAAACTTCTAAAAGTTCTTAAAAAGCTTCTGAAATTAATTTCGAAACATTCAAAAATCTACATTTTGGATCAAATTTTTTGGATTTGAAAAATTGTGAAAAATTTTTGTATTCTTTTGTTTCTTAAAAAACTTCTAAATTTTATTTCAAAATCTTCAAAAATCTACATTTTGTTTAAAAAATCTTGAAATCTTTTAATTTTTTAAATTATTTTTGGAATTTTTGCAAAATTTCTAAATATTTTTTTCTTGTTATTCGATTTTTTCTAAAAATTTTGAAAAAATGCAGAACAATTAAAAAGGCTCCCTCAAAATCTTGCAGATTTTTTTTTTAATTTCAAGAGAATATTCAAGAAGATCTTAAAATCTTTCTAAATATTCTCTTCAAATAAATTTTGTGAAATGAAAATCATTAAAAAATTTCCCAGAAATGTTAAATTTTTTTAGTCTCTCGAAACCTTTCAAAATTTTTCAAAATCTCTCAATTTTATTTCAAAAACTTGAAAAATCTACACTTTTTAAAAAGTTTTTTGAAATCTTCTAATGGTTCAAACAATATTTTTAAAATTTTTGGAAAATTTCTGAAGATCATTGAAAATGATTCGAATTTTTCCTAAAATTTAGAAAAAATTTTGCACAATTAAGAAGATTCCATTAAAATCTTCCAGATTATTTTCTAACGATCTTCTAAATATTTTGGAATTTTTCCAAATCTTTTCAAATATTCTCTCAGAATAAATTTTGTGGAATAAAAAATCATTTAAAATTCTCCCAGAAATCTTAAGACATTTTTTTCATTCTTTTTGAAACCTCTAAAAGTTCTTAAAAAGCTTCTGAATTTTATTTCGAAATTTTGAAAAATCCACATTTTGATTCAAGTTTTTTAGATTTTGAAAATTTTGAAAAATTAAAATTATTTCCGTTAAATCTTCCTGATTCTTTTTTGACAATTTTAGAAACATTTCAGAATGTTGAAAGGACTTTAGTCCTATAAAATATTTGTATGGGTCGACTCGGGA
>CAKNXH010000984.1:41728-56272 GCA_932178445.1 Andricus quercusramuli
AAGTCAAGACGGTTGCTAGATACAGGGGTTAAACGTGTACCTTACAATGTTTTAAAATCTTTTCAGATATTTTCTAAAAATAAAATTGATAAAATAAATATAATCCAAAATCTTCCTGGGAATCTCAAAAAAATTTCTTCATCCTTCCAAAAACTTCTAAAATTCTTGAGATGCTTCTAAATTTTTTTTTTGAATTCCTCAAAAATCTACATTTTGTTTTAAATTTAATAAAATCATTTAAAATGTTCAAAAATACTAAAAAAGCTTTAAAATTTTAATTCAAAATCTTCAAAAATCTATATTTCGTTTGAAATTTTTGAAAATTTTTCAAAATTTTTAAATTATTTTTTAATCTTTTCCAAACTTGTAAATCTTAAAAGTATCTTTTGAAACGATTCAAAGTATTTTCTCAAATTTCTTGAAATCTTTTCAAACATTCTTTTAAAATAAATTTTGTGAAACAATTAAAAATTTTCCCCGATATCTAAAGAAAATTTCTTTATTCTTTTGATTTTCAAAAAGCTTCTAAATTTTATTTAAAAATCTATATTTTGTTATAAACTTTCCGAAATCTTTTAAATGTTTAAATTATTTTTCGAAGATTTCTAAATATCTTTTTATAATTATACGATTTTTCCCAAAAGTTTTGAAAAAATTCAGAGAAATTCAAAAGATTTTTTTTATTCTCTTGGCACCTTTCAAAATTTTTCAAATGCTCTAAGTTTTATTTCAAAAACTTAAAAAAAAATAAATTTTGTTCCAAGTGTTTTAAAATCTTTTAATTTTTCAAACATTATTTTAGAATTTTTTGGAAAACTTCTGAAGATCATTGAAAATTATTCGAATTTTTCCAAAAATCTTCCAGATTATATTTTAGCAATTTTCTAAATATTGTGGCATTTTCAAAAATATTTGCAAATATTCTCTCAGAATAAATTTCGTGGAACGAAAAATCATTTAAAATGTTCCCAGAAATCTTTAAAAAAATTACTCTTTTGTAACCTTTATAAGTTCTTGAAAAGCTTCAGAAATTAATTTCGAAATCTTCAAAAATCGACATTTTGATTCAAGTTTTTTGGATTTGAAAAATTCTGAAAAATTAGAAAGATTTAAAAAAATCTTTTTATTAAAAATATTTTGGAATGTTTTAAAATCTTTTCAGATATTATTTAAAAATAAATTTTATACAATAAATATCATTTAAAATCTTCCCGGGAATTTTAATAAAATTCCTTTATTCTTCCAAAAACTTTTAAAATTCTTGAAAAGCTTCTAAATTTTCTTTCGAATTCCTCAAAAATCTACATTTTGTTTTAAATTCAAGAAAATCATTTGAAATCTTCAAAAATACTAAAAAGCTTGAAAATTTTTATTCAAAATCTTCAAAAATCTATGTATCGTTTGAAATATTTGGAAGAAAGAAAAATTCAAGAATAAAAATCATCAAATAAAATTTTTTGTTTTCGAAATTTTGATTTTTTAAGTTGGGACAATTTTAATTTTAGTACCATATTTCTACGCATCAAAAACGAAATCAGGACAAGGTAATCTAGAAATTGTCTTTGTAAGATTGACATTGAAAAATCAGATAACGGTTGGTATATATAGTGGTGAATTCGGGCCAAGTTTATCGGACTCACTATCAGTTAAAAATTTTTTTCAAAAAAAAAGCTTCGAATTGAAATTTTTTTTCAAAAAATCTTTTTTTGACGAAAATGAGGTTCGGCATTGGGATTCTGCTTCTTGCATTAGCTGCCTCTCTAAATTTCGAATGTAAGTATATTCATAAATGTTTATTACTCTAATTAAAAATTGTTTTTTTTATCCATAATGTCTAGGCAACAGGTAATTTGAACAACACTTTAAATTTGTTTAATTTAACCAATTTTTTATTGTTTATTCAAAAGAATTTTTGTTTTGTAATATTTTTATTTCAGGCCCCACAGACCGGTTTTAATTTGTTTTTAAAAAATATTTTGAAAATTTTCCAGGAACCTAGTAATAATTTCATTATCTCCATATTCTTTTTTGAAAATTTTGAAAATCTTATTAAATATTCTTTCAAAATTAATTGTTCAAAAAAAATTATTGTTAACAATATACATTTTGTTTTAAATATTTTGAAATCTTTTTACGTTTTAAATTATTTTGGAATCTTTTTAAAATTTCTAAATATATTTTAAACTTACTCGATTATTTTATAAATTAATAATATTCAATTGTTATTTATTATTCACAAAATTTTTTTATCTTTTCAAATATTTTCTTCGAATTAATTTTTCAAAATAAAAAATGGTTATAAATTTTCCCAGCAAAGTTGAGAATTTATTTTATTCTTTTTTGTTTGGATTTTCTCAAAACTTGTAAGTATCTCTCAAACTGAATCAAATTTTTTCCAAATGAATAATTGTTAAATTATTATTTATTATTCAAAAAAATGTTCAATCTTCTTGAATATTTTCTTAAAATTAATTTTTAAAAATAAAAAATCATTTCAAGTTTTATTATCAAGTTTTTATTATCTTAGAACTCAAACTTTCCCCAAAAATTTTTAGCAAATCCTGCAAAAGTAAAAAAATTACCTTAAAATCATCCATGTTTTTTTTTGGAAATTTTGGAAATCTTATTCAATAATCTTTTAAATTAATTGTTCAAGAAAAATTATTGTTAATCTTCCTAGAAATTTTTATACAATGTTCAATTGTTATTTATTGTTCAAAAAAAAAAATTTCAATCTTTTCAAATATACTCTCCAAATTAATTTTTTGAAATAAAAAATCATAAAAAATTTTGCCTGCAAAGTTAAGAAATTTTATTTTCTCAAAACCTTTAAAGATTAATAAAAAGCTACAAAAATTTATTTCAAAATCTCCCAAATTAGAAATTTAGGTTTCTTACAAATTTGTTTAAGAATGAATCATTTTTCAATTTTCCAAAAGAATTATTCTTCGTTTTTCTAGGAATTTTGATACAATGTTCAATTGTTATTTATTATTAAAAAAAAAGTATAATTTTTTCAAATATTCTCTTCAAATTAATTTTTTAAAATAAAAAATCATTGTAAATTTTCCCAGAAAAGTTAAGAAATTTTTTTTATTTTTCAAAACCTTTAAAATCTTTTCCAGTTTTAAATTAAGTTTTAATCTTCTCAAAACTTGTAAATATCTCTTAAACTAAATCGAACTTTTTCAAAATTAATAATTGTTCAATTTTTATTTATTATTCAAAAAAATTTTCGAACTTTCAAATTTTATTTCGAAATCTCCAACAATCTAAATTTAGTTTTTTTTTTCTCGAAATCTTTGCCAGTTTTAAATTAGGTTAGTTACAAGATTCCAAGTACTTTTTAAGAATTTTTTTTAATTGTTTTAACAATTAATACTTGTTAAAAAAAAATTTGTTTTTGCCTGTTAATCGTGAATATTTATTATTTTTTGGGATAAATAATACATTTGATGAATTTCAAGAATAATATTTTTTCAAGATATTTGGTAATTATTTAAACAATTTTTCGTATTGAACTTCTCTATTTTTTATTGGAAATTTATCTTTTTTAGTTGAAAATTCGGTCACTTTGTTAAATTTTTGTTTTTTACAGTAAATTAACCTTTTTGGTTGAAAATTCAACTATTAGGTTGAAAATTCAACTATTAGGTTGAAAATTCCAAACATTTAAATATTCGGTTGAAAATTCATGTGTTTTGTTAAAAATTATTCTTCTTTGGTAAAAATTTAATCTTTTGGATAATATTTCATTTCTTTGGTGGACAACTACTTTTTTTAAATTGAAAATTAATTTTTTAATCAAAAATTTAACTTATCTATTTTTCTTTAAAAAACTTTTTTTTATAAAAATTTGATCTTTTTGGTTGAAAATTCATTTCTTTGTAGTTGAAAATTCATCTAGTTTAAAAAATTTTGTTGTTGTTGTAAAAAATTCATCTTCTAGGTTGAAAATTCAACTATTTGATTAAAAATTTATTTTTTTGATTGAAGATTCATCATTTTTGTTAATAGTTCATGTATTTGATTCAAAATTTCAACAAATTAAGTTGAAAATTGTTTTCTTTCTTCAAATGAATTTTTTATTAAAAATGTAGCTATTCCATTTTGACTAGAAAATTCATCTTTTTAGGTTGAAAATCCAATTCTTTTGTAGGAAATGCATATTTTTGTGTTGTAAATTCATTTTTTTTTTTCAAAATTTCGTTCTTATGACTTGAAAATTCAATATTTTTTTTCTTTATTGATTGAAAAATCTTTCTCGGTTGAAAATTTAACTCTTTTGTTCAAAAATCGTATTTTTTTGTTTGATTTGACAGTTTTTTCTTGAAAATTAAATTTTTTGGTCGACAATTAATTATTTTAACTAAAAATGTGAAAAATTGAGAATTCTAACTAAAATAAAATTTCACATTAATAAGTCTCAAATTTTTGTCAGCTGAAAGTGATATCTTGTGTTAAAGACAGTATAAAATTATTCAAACAATTCTCATTTGTTTAAACAATGTTTTCCCTCTGTAAATCTTGAAAAGTTACTATTTTATGAAATAAATGCTGCAGTTAAGAAAAGAAAATTATTTTAAACAAATATTAATTGTTGAAACAATTGAAATTTTTGTTTACATACTTGGAAACTTGTAACTTATCGAATGTCAATAATTAATTAAGAAAAAATGCCGCTTTTAGAAAGATTTTTACATAAAAGTGGTATTTTGTATTTTTGGGGCATTTTCCGGGCACAATATAATGGGGTTGGGGGGGTCAAAATTGAAAGTGATTAGCTGGAAATGATTCTTTTAACATTTCTGAAAAGGTGAACAAATTTAATTTGCAAAAAGTTAACAAAAATTACTTCTTCTTACCATTTAAATAAAAAAAAAGGAATTCCTTTTTTCGAAAGAACCAACTAATTTGGGGGGGGGGGGGGGATCGATAACAAAAAAGGAAAAGTCGAATTTTTGACCACCCTAGAGGACACCTAAAAAACGAGCCATTAGAAATATTTGAAATAATTCAGCTTAAAATTGTTCAATTGTTAATATTTGATTTATAATTGCTTATTTTAAATAAAAATTAAAATATTGCTAAATATTCCAAAATTTTCAAATTGAATGGGTTACAAATGGAACATTTTAGATTGAAACAATATTTGAATAGGATTTGGAATTGAATAAGAGCGTTCAATTTTTCAAATTATTTTTAAAATTAAAAATAGTTTATAAATTTTGAAGCGAATGTTCAAAATTTTGTAACTACTGAGGCTTTTGAAACGCAATTGAATAGTCTTCACAATATTGTTTCGAAAATTATTCTATCTTTCATAGATTTTTTTTATTTCTTTTAAACGCTAGTTTCTTAGGTGTCCTCATACTCCTGGAAAGTACTATTTTTTTCTAGTTGATGCTTAGATTGGCTTTAGGACCCAAAAATAAATCCTTCAAAATGGTTGAACCTAACAAATATTTTGCCAATGTACAAAAGATACATAAATCCTTTTTTCTTTTTATAAAATTAGGTGCAGAATCAATGCAGAAATTCAAGGGTATTATGAGTGGCGGCAGCGGCCACTATGTAGATGAACTTGGCGTTGTGCACGATGGTTACAATATGCGTCCAAGTGGACAAAAAAAAACTATCAAAAATCAAAATAGAGAAGTACGACAGAGCCCACAAGAGGTTGCAGAGCTGCATGAAAAATACCATCATGATGGTATTATTCCTACGAATCCCTATGCTCATAGACAACTGGTAACAAATAGAGATACTGGATTCAAGATTTACGAAACTGAACAGAAGCCGCAATATCAGGATCCTACTGTCAAACAAACGGCTTATTGGCATCATCCATCAGTCTATTCAAACCAACAATATGATAAGAAATCAATGAAACCATGAACATTGTGTAAAATTACAGAATAAAAATATTATTGCCTGAGAATTACTCTAACTTTCATTCTAAAGACTAAATTCCTTTCTTCCTATTCACCCGCACGGAGAGACCTGCTATTTGCATGAATGATAAAAATTAATCAAAGCTTAGCCCTTTGTATACACACTGGGTCACGCTAATCCAGAGGGATTTTGCAAGATCTGTTATTTCGGAACAAGAAGAAGTGTGGGTCTATACCCAGGTGGGGAAAACAGTTATGGGCCTGTACTACGCAGAGCTGCCTTACCAGCTTCAGTGTCTCGAAAACTGCCGAAGGATGCATTTCGAAACTTTCTCTTCGGGTATTTTTCACCCAGTGTGTATATGGTGTTACAAAATCCAGAAAAGCAGAAAAATCTAAATGTAAGGAGCACACTGCAAAAATTTATGAGCCATGTGCTCAGCCGTCAGAATAGGCTAAACCATAAATTACGCTGTTTGTGTAAAAAAATTATTTCCAAGTTTTTCACTCATATTTTGATTGTGAATAAAAAATTACGCTGAAGAATTCTAATTAATTTTTGCCGAGAAGTGGAGTATTCTGGTAGCATGACTTATCCGCGCGGAACCGGAAATTTGCCTACTTTCGGATCACTAAACAAATATTTCTTTAGTGATTCGACATTTTTTTGAATTTTTGATTTCGACAGTTTTGAAGTATAAATCTTGAACTTTCCATTCATCACTAATTGAGCCTACTCATCTCGATTTTCATGTAAACAACAGCCTTTTAGAAAAAACGTGATTTTTTCAAAAAAATTTTAAGGATGTCTTTGTTGGTTCGAAAATATGTATATTTTTTCTCATATTTATCACTTTCAAACCTATACTGTTCAATTCTTGAGGATTTTTTCTATAAAAGCCAAAGAAAATGAGGCAAAATTGTTCAATTAGGAACGAAGATATGAGCAGTTAAAGTTTGCCGGGTGAACCTAACCCAGTGTGTATACCTCGTTATAAAACTATGATATTGAGTATACCAAGGGTTACTATATTTGTCTAACAAAACAGGGAACGTCCATTAATTACGTAAGGCTTTTAGGGGGGGGGGGGTCCAAAGAATCTTACGAATCCTTACATCGGGGGAGGAGGGGGTAAAAAATGTTTCTTACGTAAGATTATTTTTCTACGTATTTATTTTAGTAGTATAACATTAGTTTAAAAAACAAAACACGATCAAATTGCTGACGTTTTTTTCCCTGTGAAAAGTGTTTGTGATATGCGTTAATTGTTCTTTTTGATGAAAATGTCTTCAAAATTGGACGATCTTTATCAGAGGTTTTTCAAATCTTACAAAAATGCTTGGTCGGACACATCGGCCCAAGACCTGCAGAAAAAAGCGAACGAAGCTTGGAAAGCAGCTAAGAAAAATGATGGCGATATTGACAGTTTTATAAGTCACATTGAGAAAAAAATACAGGATAACAACTTACGGCAAACAAGAAGGAAAATAAACTAATTAAACTACTTTTCGAAGGAGGTATGTTGCTATAGTTAATCAATTTTCCTTACTTTATAATATTTCGTATTTTGCAAATTTCATAAATATTTTCCGTAAAAAATGTATCTTTCTAAAACTAAGCCATAAACAAAAGTAATTTAGAATGGACCTAAATTTTTAGTATTAATATATAAATCTAAATATGAAGGTTTTTTATCCAGTCAGACGTTTTAACATTTTTAGAATATTCAATTGAATTTCGCGAGCTTTCAAATAAACAGAAAATGTGAAAAATTTCATGCAGTTAGAAAAAAATTTTGGATTCTGAAAGATTGGTAAAAGAATGTTTTAGAATCTTGCTAGTTTAAAATAAAGATTGAAACTATAAGTATATTCACTGGCGTCCAGTTACTTTTGGCCACCCTAGACCAAAATCACCAAAATCTAAAAATTTCGTATCTTAACGTGAAGTCATCAAATGAAATCTCACTGCATCTCATTTTAAAGGATTTTCGAATACCTTTCCAATGTCATATTTTTTTTGGTTTTTTAAATATTTTATGACGACATGAATTTTTTTAAAATTTCTTATCTGGAACTTTGATGCGATTTTTTTATCGGATGTAGTTGGACAAAAAAGACGCCGCGGACCATTTAGAGGCTCTTTCCAAAAGCTGCTATTACACTTATTATTTATTACACTACTTTCATTGCATTTATTTTGTAAGATATATCGCCTTTTTCACAAAAACAAGAGTTTTTGAAAACGTGACTATAACATATCTCTTTGGGGCATACAAAAAACTCTAAGGAAAGAAAATATTGCATTTTGCAAGAAATATAAATGTAATAATTTTAACATAAGAAAAGTTTTTTTCGTTTTTTTTTTCTAGAAGAAAATTTTTAATTTTATAAACAAATTTAAAAACATGTACATATTAAATAAAAATAAAACTAAACCACAATGGCGAGAAAAATGTATTTTTATCCTATTTATTTGTTAAAAAATAGAAAAATGTTCACTACATTAGCCAAATATATATAAAAATTATTTTGTTCATGTTAAAAGTTAATACATTGATAGTTCTTGCAAAATTCAATATTTTCTTTACTTGCAGTTTTGTGTATACCTAAAACATACAGAGATATAAATGACGTTTTCAAAAACTCTTTTTTTTGTGAAAAAGGCGATATATCCTAAAAAATTAATGTCTAAAAAAATTTCTTGAACATCGATTTTGTAGCTTTTGGAAAGAGCTTCCAAATGGTGAGTGGAGTTTTCTTGTCCAACTAATTCCGATAAAAAACAAAAAAAAATATGACACACATCATTTGAAAGGTCTTGAAAAACCCTTAAAATGAGATCCCGCGGGATTTTATTTGGCAAATCTACGTTGAGATACAAAACTTTGAAGTTTTGGTTATTTTGGTATAGGATGGCGAAAAGAATTGGGCGGAAGTGTATCTCTTGAGTATTTTAAATACATTTGACGTAGTCATTTTGTATTGTAAAGCATATAATATTGTATAATTCCTGTTTATTATTTTATCTTAGCATTTTTTTTGTTATTGTAGGCAAGATCTGCTTCACAGGGAACGCTGAATAAAAATCCTGTTTCAAATAAACAATCTACTTCGACTTTGCAACAAGAAAAAGTTATTGACAAAAATGAAAAAGAATCTGAACTTAATTTAAAAGAAGTTGATGATAACCCAGATGATCCAGTTGGGCCCGAAGTCTTAAAGAAGAAATATGATACACCAGCTCAAAACTCTTTATTGGCAAAAATTCATGGAGTCGAATGTAAGCTCAATAGTCAACTGCAACTAAGAGATTCAGGACTTGGAGATATAAGTCAACGAGATGTTGATAAAACTAAAAAAGAACTTAAGGAATTGAATCAGACTTTAAAAATTAAACAGAACAATACCCAGTATCAAAAAAAAAAACATCGGAATTCTGTGAAAAGAAAACTGGATCAGCTTGAAAAAAAATTCAGGGAATTGTCCGTCTAGTAGTAAACGGAAGCCTGGTAGACCCCGTATTGAAGAAAATCACCCAGAGCTATTAAAAACCATAATTTCTATCGCTTTATTTGGTGGTGCTGCTCAAGATCGTCGCCGAACAGAAGAAATCAGGACCTGCAAAACTCTTGCTGATTTGCATGAAAAACTTTCTGAAATGGGATTTAATTTGTCTAAAAGTGCTACGTATTTACGTCTTTTACCGAGAAAATGCAACACCTCCGAGGGAAAAAGACATGTTCTTACAGTACCAGTCAAATTATGCCGAGGACAGACTGATAGTCACAAAAGACATCCAGACGGTCAATTTTGTACATCATCTATACGATACTTGGAGAGTTTAGCATCATTTCTCGTTCCAGATCAAGTGTGTTTTTTGTCACAAGACGATAAAGCTCGTGTTCCACTTGGAATTACGGCTGTCCACAACCAATCGCCTATATTAATGCACGTACAATATAGGGTGCAGCTACCTGATCACGACTGGGTCATAGCAGAAAAGCATAAATTAATCCCTTCGGTTTATGCAGGAATAATAATTAAGCCAAATGGTTGGGGATCTCCAGATGCAGTCACTTATTCCGGTCCAACGTATATTGCCGTCAGAAGCGGCAAACATTCTTCATCGACTGCAGCTACTCATTGTGACGATTTTAAAAGGCTCTTGGAACTAGAGTCTTTTAAAGATATTTTCAAAATAAATGATCAAGTCAAACCAGTATTAATTATCTCTGTGGACGGCGGACCGGACGAAAATCCGCGGTATCCGAAGACTATTGTGTTTGCCATTCAAAATTTCCAGAATTTGAATTTAGATGCTCTGTTCGTAGTAGTAAACGCACCTGGACGTAGCGCTTTTAACCGTGTTGAGAGAAGAATGGCACCGCTAAGCAAAGAACTTTCTGGATTGATTTTAAATTATGATACATATGGAAGTCACCTGGATGATAACAGAAAGACTATTGACGACGTTCTAGAGAAAAAAAGTTTCGCTGCTGCAGGAAAGACTTTGGTTAAAATATGGAATGAAATGTGCATCGACAGTTTTCCTGTTACAGCCGAGTATATAGAGCCAAATGAAGAGTCTAAACTACCAGAAGACGTGGATCCAAAATGGTATGCTATGCATGTCAGAGAATCTCAGTATCTACTGCAGATTACAAAATGCGATGATGTTGAGTGCTGTGGTAACCTAAGAAGCGATATACGCTACAGACTACCAGACAGATTTCTTCCACCACCATGCCCCGTGAACAAATATAACGGAAGAATATCTGTGCCCAGCCCTGAAGAAGATCCACAGAAGTCAATTTTTCTTTCGCTTGCAGATAGACTAAGTTTAAATATTCCTCTACCTCCACAACAGCAGTTCCAAGAAATGCCATATGACTTGTATTGCCCAACAATACAATCACAGGTAAAAGATAGAGTGTGCTTGACTTGCGGCTTGTATTTTGCTTCAAAAAAAGCAGCCGCGGCTCACATGAAAGCTTTAAAACACTCTTTTAGATTTGCTAAAGCTAAAGCTAAACTTATTGTTACTCGACGTAAAAATGAACTTTTATGCGTAACCCACGATGACAAAACGGGTGCAGAAGATGTTAAGTGGATATACGAATCAGAACTTGAAAAAAGTCCTGAAAATCAAAAAGACCTTGACGCTGACGTCGCCGAGGACGAAAATGATCTCTGTTTTCCTGTCATAAATTCGATACCGGAATGGCTATCTCCCACATGGACCACAGTTGACGACCTTGAACTATAATTTCAAATTATATTTTGCATTAATCATAATAGAAATGAAACTCATATAATATTTGGCTTGTTCAATTTATGAAAATTTTACGTGTTAGTGTGAATAAATGTATTTATTTACATATATATAAGATATGAGTTAATAATTGTTCCAAAATTCTAATATTAGGTTATTTATGGAAGAAAAAGAAACTAAAATTTTTTTTGCAATCAACCTTAAAATTATGTTCAAATATGCAGTAGAAATAATTGATACATCATTTAAGTAAAAAATACAAAATCTTACGCAAGAGGGGGGGGGGGAGTCTAAAATTCCAAAAATCATGCTTACGTAATTAATGGACGCTCCCACACGGAAAAATGATGTTCCATTTGAGTTATTCATAAGGTAAAGGTACCTATCATGGAACATGTCCCAATTATGAAACACTTCGACAAATAATGCGATTTATAAATAACTTGAAAGTACATCTATATATGATATATGCAAAATAGCCAAACTTTGGATATGTTGATATACAGGTTTGAATAATTAATAATTATTGTGAATTTTCAAAGTATTATACATAGGAAAGAGTTATTTGAAACACATTTTTCATTGATTACGTAAAAAATTGAGCCTATTCTTTGAAAAATAGCCAAACTCTAAATTTAATTTGAAATTTTTTTAATTATGTAAGATATTTTTTTGAATTCTTAGCAATGTTTTATTTTTTACTTGAAATGAGCAATTATAAATCAAATGTTAAAAACTAAACAATTTTGAACAATTCAACAATTGAACAATTATCAATTTGGAAAAAATTTGAGTTCGTTTAGGAGACATTTACAATTTTAAACTTTTTTTTGAGGAGATCAAAACTCAATTTAAAACTGAAAAAAGATCTCTAAGAATAAAAAACTAAATTTTGAATTTCGAAGATTTCGAAATAAAATTTTGAAGCCTTTTATTGATCTTTGAAGGTTGGAAAGGATGGAAGGTGGGAGAATTTAAAATGACTTTTTATTTCGTAAAATTAAATTCAAGAGAATATTCAAGAAAAATAAAAAGAAATTTTAATAATAAATTACAATTTAAC
Source organism: Andricus quercusramuli (assembly GCA_932178445.1). Classification (NCBI taxonomy): domain Eukaryota; kingdom Metazoa; phylum Arthropoda; class Insecta; order Hymenoptera; family Cynipidae; genus Andricus; species Andricus quercusramuli. The sequence goes on from CAKNXH010000984.1 coordinate 53,961, forward strand.
AGTTAATGATTTGAAAAATAATTGAGAAAGTTTAAAATATATTCAGAAGTTTTGAAAAGATTCCAAAATAATTTGAAACGTGAAAAGATTTCAAAACATTTAAGGGACAATGTAGATTTTTGAAGTTGTCGAACACAAAATTTATGACATTCTTAGGTATTTTAAAATATTGTATATGAATAAAAACTTTGTGTCAAAATTTCTATAAAAAATAACAATAATTTTTTTCTTGAAAAATTAATTATTCTGAAATTTTCAAAGAAGAATCTGGATGATTTTAAGGTAAATTTTTCACTTTTGCAAGGTTTTCCACATTTTTTTGGGAAAGTTCGACTTACGAGATAATAAAATTGTTATTAGATTCCTGGAAAATTTTCAAACTATTTTTTTTTTAATTTGTAAGCAAATATTTAAAAAGATTTCAAAACAAATTTCAATGTATAAATTAACGTTTCCAGCTTAAAATTGCTTAAAATGACATGATTTGGAAAATTTTAATAGTTTTTTCAGTCATTTTTCAATTCATAGAATTGAAAATAATAGCGTGATTTTTTTTTATATTTTAACTGTACAATGTATAAAAGTTAAAAAAAATCTCTCTCTCTCTTACAGTGTTAGAAATGTTATTTTTAAGGATTCTTCAGTCGTACAGAAAAAATTCTAAATATTTTGGAATGTTTTAAAATCTTTCCAAATTTTCTCTCCAAATAATTGTGGTAAAATAAAAAAACATTAAAAAATTTCCCCGAAATCTTGAGAGCATTTCTGTATTCCCTTTGAACCTTTCAAAATTCTGAAAAATTTTCTATATTTTATTTTTAAAAATTAAAAAATCTACATTTTGTTTGAAATTTTTGAAAATATTGTTAATTTTGAAATTGTTTGGGAAATTTTTGAAAAATTTCTGAATATTTTTTTTTAATTATTCAATTTTTTCTTGAAATTTTGAAAAAAATTGAAAAGATTCTCTTCAAATCTTACCGTTTTGAAAATTTCATAAATATTTTGGAATATCCCAGGATCTTATATTAAATATTCTCTTAAAATAGATTTTGTAAAATAAAAATCATTTATAATTTTCCCACAAATGTTAAATTTTTTTATTATCTTGAAACTTCTCAAAATTCCTAAAAAACTTCCAAATTTTATTGCAAAAACTTCAAAAATCTATATTTTGTTTAGAATTTAAAAAAATGATTTCCAGTTTTTAAAATTATTTGTTATATTTTTGAAAAAATTCTATATATATTTTTAAATGATTTAGTTTTCCCTGAAAATTTGAAAAAATTCTGCAAAATTGAAAAGATTCCATCAAACTCTTCCAGATTTTTTACAAACAATTTTCTGAATATTTTGGAATATTTAAAAATCTTTTTAATTATTCCCTCAAAATAAATTTTGTAAAATGAAAAAAGATTTGAAATATTCCTAGCAATCTTAACAAAACTTTTGCGTTCTTTCGAAATCTTTGAAAATTCTTGAAAGGCTTTTAAATTTTATTTCATAATCTTCAAAAATCCACATTTTTATTTTGGGGTCGCTGAGTCCGAATCCGGGGTTCGCTTTCCTCCATAAGGTCAGGGTCTAGCTTATTTCAAGGTCAAATCAAGGTCATTCCACGAATGTAGGCCAAGATGTCGTTTCTGTATGTTTTTGAGGTCACTGCGTCCGAATTCGAGGTTTTTTTTGTCTTCATCAAGTCAAGGTCATTTCAAGGTCTAACTGAGGAAAAAACCTGTTAACAGACACAATTACTACATATATATGTTTTTGAGGTCGCTTAGTCCGAATCTAGTGTTCGTTTTTCTCTATCAGGTCAAGGTCAAGGTTATTTCAAGGTCAAATGAAGATCATTCCACGAATGTTAGCCAAGATGCCATTTCTGTATGTTTTTGAGGTCCCTGAGTCCGAATTCGAGGTCTTTTTGTCTCCATCAAGTCAAGGTCAAGGTCATTTCAACGTCTAACTGAGGAAAAAACCTGTGAACAAACACAATTACTACATCTATACGTTTTTGTGGTCGCTTAGTCCGAATCTAGTATTCGTTTTTCTCTATCAGGTCAGGGTCAAGGCTGTTTCAAGGTCAAATCGAAATTATTCCATGAATATGGACCCAGATGTCGTTTCTGTATGTTTTTGAGGTCCTTGAGTCCGAATTCCAGGTCTTTCTGTCTCCGTCAAGGTTAAGGTCATTTCGAGGTCGAATTGAGGAAAAAACCTGTGAACAGACACAATTACTACATCTATACATTTTTGTGGTCGCTTAGTCCGAATCTAGTGTTCGTTTTTCTCAATCAGGTCAGACTCAATGT
>CAKNXH010000984.1:56282-92848 GCA_932178445.1 Andricus quercusramuli
CCACAATTACTTCATCTGTACGTTTTTGGAGCTGCTGAGTCCGAATCCGAGGTTCGTTTTTCTCCAACAGGTCAGGGTCAAGGTTATTCCAAGGTCAAATCAAGATTATTCCAGGAATGTGGGCCAAGATGCCGTTTCTGAATGTTTTCGAGGTCCCTGAGTCCGAATTCAAGATCTTTTTGTCTCCATAAAGTCAAGTTCAAGGTCATTCCAAGGTCGAATTGAGGAAAAAACCTGCGAACAGACACAATTACTACATCTATACGTTTTTGAGGTCGCTTAGTCCGAATCTGGAGTTCTTTTTTCTCCATAAGGTCATACTCAATGTCATTTCAAGGTCAAATCAAGATTATTCCACGAATGTGGACAAAGATGCAATTTCTGTATATTTTTGAGGTACCTGAGTCCGAATTCGAGGTCTTTTTTCTCCATAAAGTCAAGGTCAAGGTCATTTCAAGGTCGAATTGAAGATAAAACCTGTAAGCAGACATAATCACTTCATCTATACGTTTTTGGGGCTGCTGAGTCCGAATTCGGGTTTTTTTTCTCCAACAGGTCAGGGTCAAGGTTATTCCAAGGTCAAATCAAGATTATTCCACGAATGTGGGCCAAGATGCCGTTTCTTAATGTTTTTGAGGTCCCTGGGTCCGAATTCGAGGTCTTTTTGTCTCCATAAAGTCAAAGTCAAGGTCATTTCGAGGTCGAATTGAGGAAAAAACCTGTGCACAGATACAATTGCTACATCTATATGTTTTTGAGGTCGTTGAGTCCGAATCCGGGGTCTGTTCTTCTCCATCAGGTCAGGGTCAAGGTCATTTCAAGGTTGAATTTTGAGGAAACTTTTAAATGATATATATCATTCAAAATTTTTCTGAAAATCTTAATAAAGTTTCTTTATTCTTCAGAAAACTTTCTCAATTCTTGAAAAGCTTCTACATTTTTTTCGAATTTTTCAAAAATCTACATGTTGTTTCAAATTTAAGAAAATCATTTGGAATGTTCAAAAATACTAGAAAAATTTCGTTTGAAATATTTGGAAATTTTTTCCAATTTTCAAGTTATTTTTTAATCTTTTCCAAACTTGTAAAACTTGAAAACATCTTTTGAAACGATTCAAAGTTTTTTCTCAAATTTTTTGAAATCCTACATTAAAATCTTCCAGATTCTTTTTCGGCATGTTTGGAAATCTTGAAAGCTCTTAATTAATATTTCAAAATGAAATTTGAATTCCTTGAATTTTTCTCAGTAGCTGAATGTTAAAAACAAAATTATTTCCCAGTAAAGCAAAAATTATAATTAAAATGGTCTCTTTTATCAATAATGCTTACAAAAATTCACAAATAAATTTCATCATCAAATAAAATTTCTTTGTTTTCGAAATTTTGATCTTTTGAATTTGAACAATTTCAATTTTAGTACCATGTTTCCGCGCATCAACAAAAAAATCAGGACAGGGTAATTTAGAAATTTTGCTCGTAACGATGACATTTCGAAGTCAGATAGCGATTGGTATATATAGTTGTGAATTTGGGCCAAGTTTATCGGTCACACTATCAGTTAAAAAAATGTTCAAAAAAACTACTTCGATTTGAAAATTATTTTCAAAACTTTTTTGAAGAAAATGAGGGTGGCTATTGGAATTCTTCTTCTTGCATTAGTTGTTTGCCTTAATTTCGAATGTAAGTATATTCATAAATATTTGGTACTTTAATTATAAATTGTTTTTTCGATCCATTATGTGCTGGCAAAGGGTAATTTAAATTTGAAAAACAGCACTTAAAATTTGTTCAATTCAAGCAATTTTTCGTTCTTTATTTGAAAGGATTTTTGTTCGGTAATATTTTTATTGGATTTTTTTTTACATTTTCAGATGCTTCCATTTTTAATTTTCCATGCCCAAAGAAAGTTCGAAATTCTAAAAATTTGAAATTTTTATCTTCAGGAAACATTCAGTTTTAGGTTTTTGAATTCAGAACTTCTATCTCAAAATTATCATTTAAGTACCTAAAAATTAACATTAAAAATATAAAATAATTTTTTTGTTATAAACGACACAAGGTGCCATAAAAAATTAATACAGAAAAGTTGTTCACCCAAAATGGATCTAAATTTTTGTTTTTTTGAAAATTTACCTATTTGTTTAAAAATTATTCTTTTTCAGTGAAAAATTAATATGTTTAGTTGAAAATTCATTTCTTTGGTTGAAAATCAGTTATGTTCTTAAAAACTATTTTTTTAGCTAAAAATTTAAAGAAATTTTTGTTTGTAAACATTTTGTCTTTTTGGAAGAAAATTCATTTGTTTAGTTGAAAATTTAACTATTTGCTGAAAATTTTTTGTATTTGCTTAAAAACTTTTTTCTCCAACTGAAAATTGAACTTTTCTATTTTTTGTTGGAAATTTATCTTTTTTAGTTGAAAATTCATGTACTTTGTTAGAAATTTGTCTTTTTTTAGTAGAAAAAATATTTAGTTGAAAATTGAAGTGTTTTCAAAGAACTATTATTTTTTAGTAGAAATTTGATTTTTTTTGGTTGGAATTTCATCTGTTTTGTCAAAAATTTAGCTTTTTCAGTTTAGATTTCATCTAGTTTTTTGAAAATGTTTTTTTAAATCAAAAATTCATTCTCTAAGTTGAAACTTCGATTATTTAACAAATTTTGTTGAAAATACTTTCATTTTCTTGTTGAAAATGAATTTTTTTTATCAAAAATGTAGCTATACATTTTTACTAGAAAATTGTTATTTTTCAGTTGAAAATTCATATATTTTCTTGAAAACCTGTCTTTTTTAGTCAAAAATTCAATTCTTTTTTTAGAAACTGCGTATTTTGGGGTTGTAAATTTAACTTTTTTTTTCAAAATTCCGTCTTATGACTTGGAAACTCAAAATTTTGGATGAGATTTTTTTCTCTATTGATTAGAAAATCATTAAGGAAAAGCAACAACAATGCTTTCTAAATTTTCGTGACTCACCTATTTTTTAGAGGAAGTTTTGAAAATCATTTAAACAATTTTGTTTTGTATAGATAATTATTTTAATTAGTTTGAACGATTTTTTTCTGTAAAGTTTGATAAGTTACTACTTTCTGGAATCATCCAAAAAAGATTTTAGTTGATTTTTCAACACAAAATGTGAATTTTTCTCGAAAGGTAAATTTTCTATGGATTAGTTGAATTTTCATCAAGACAGTAGATTTTTGACCAAAAAGGATGGCTTATCAAAAAATGTATTGAATTTTCAGCCGAACAGTTGCATTGTTATCAAAGAAAGATCAATATTCTACTCAAACAGATGAATCTTCAATTAAAAATGATAAATTTTCAAAAAAAATGGTCGAATTTTCATCCAAAAAGATTTCAGGTGATTTTTCAACAAAACAGTTGAAATTTGGACCAAAAAGGATGACTTTTCAACAAAATTATTGAATTTTCAACCAAACAGTTGCATTCTTATCAAAGAAAGATAAAATTTCTACTAAAGCAGATGAATTTTAAGAGCAAAAAGACAAATTTTCAAAAAAATATAGTTGGATTTTCATCCAAAAAACATTTTAATTGATTTTTCAACACCAAAATACAAACTTTCAAACGCGTTTTTCTCGAAACTACATTTTTCAAACTGGCGACCATGATTTCTCAAAAACGGTTCAATCGATTGCTTTCAAATTTTGATGGTACATTTAGCACACGTACGGCTATCCCTGGAACTAGGATTTTTGAAAAATATTGAACCGTTTTCTTTTTATAAAAAAAGTAGCAAAAAATCATGAAATTTTGGGTCATAATGTTTAAAAGCATATAAAAAATTGAATTTTCAATATTTAAAAAAAATCTTAGTTCCGGCGATAGCCATCCACCTATAGATTAACATCCAATTTTGTTTTTTGATTTCGGATAAGCCACTCTGACAGAATCATGGTCGCCGTTCACCTACCTTTTTTTATATGTTGTATGTTTTTTTATATATAATTTTCACCTACCTTTTTTTTAAATATTTTTTTATATTCTCTCAATAAAACTCGCAATCAAGAAAAGCCTCTTAAATCTAGCGAATATTTTGCCAATGTACATAATCTACATCAATCTTAATTTTCTTTTTCTAAATTTAGGTGCAGAATCAATGCAGAACTCTGGGGAAAGTTACTATTACGGCACCGTCAGTAATAAAAATCAAGAATACAATTACAATCACAATCACAATTACAATCGCAATCACATTTACAATTTCTACAACAATTACGATGTCGTTAAGAATAACCATCAAGTTGGCACCTACTATGAAGATGTCACAATCGAAGGCGTCCACTATGAAAATGCCAGAATCGTTGGCAACCACTATATAGATAAAAGAAACATTATACATTTGAATTTCGATAACAATAAAGCACCCAGAAGAAAAGAAACTCGTTTAAGCCCAGAAGAGACTGCACTTGTTCATGAAAGGTACCATCATGGTCCTGAATCGAATCATCCTGATCCCAAAGCTCATTCCAATCTGATTCAAGAAACAAATGACCCTCGATACCACGTTTTCAAAGGTCATAAGGGCAAACGGGGCTATGTTGTTGAATACAAGGCTGAAGTGCCTCGGCCACCAACACCAGAGAAGAATAGATTTAAGAAACAACCAATGTAACGATGAACATTGTGTAATATTACAGAATAAAAACATCATTACCCGAGAATTACTCTTACTTCATTTTAAGGGGGTCATCCCGTGTGACAGCCTTTTTGAAAGGTTTTTTCGAAATTTTTTGTAGCGAAATTGAAAAACACAGAGCCTCCAAATTTTTAATATATATTTATTCAGTCCTTAGTAGTAACTCTGAACTTTATATGCAAAAATATGATCTTGATTGCGAGTTTCATTGAGCGAATGGCAAACATATAAAAAAAAGGTAGGTGAACGGCGACCACGATTCTGTCAGAGTGGCTTATCCGAAATCAAAGAACAAAATTGGATGATAATCTATAGGTGGATGGCTATCGCCGGAACTAGGATTTTTTGAAAATCTTGGAAATTCAATTTTTCATATGCTTTCAAACATTAAGACCCAAAATTGTATGATTTTTTGCGAATATTTGTTTATGAAAAATATAGGTTCAATATTTTTCAAAAGTCCTAGTTCCGGCGATAGCCGTTCGTGTGCTGAATGTATCATTGAAATTTGAAAGCAATCGATAGAACCGTTTTTGAAAAATCATGGTCACCAGTTTTAAAAATGTAGTTCCGAGAAAAACGCGTTCGAGAGCTCGGGTGTTATGACTATTACGCCGCTGACAGTAAAGCCAAAACTAAGGAACCGTTATTATAGGATTTGGGGGTCGCTGTTTTCAAATCTGTTATCAGATTTATGATATTCAATATGGCGGATCCAATATGGTGGAACAAATTTGTGAAATTAACTCTGATTGTAACGGTAGATGCAATATTATAATATGATTAGTATATAGACTTTTTTCGGGCTGGTGATTACAAAAGTGCTATCTGACTTCTGGAATTCAAGATGACTGATTCAATATGGCGGAAGTGTTTTCAAAAAATTAATGGATTTCTATGAAACATGGCATCTATGGATTTTTGGGGTTTCCAATTACAAATTTGAAGTCGGTTTTCAGAAATACATAATGGAGGATCCAATATGGTGAATGAAACTGGTGAATCATCAAAGATGAATTTTTTATACTGAACTATATTTTTCACAGCCAAATTGAAATCGAAATTTTTTATTTAACCTAACTTTTGAAATTCACAACCCTAAAAACTGCTAGATGCCAAGTTTCATGAAAATCCATAAATTGTTTGAAAACTCGTCCACCATATTGGATCCGCCATTTTGAATTTTGTAAATCTGCCTCCAGATTCGTAGTCAGCGACCCCAATAACCATGAATGACAAGTTTTAGGAAAATCCAATAATTTTTCCAACATTTCACCATCATGTTGAATCTGCCATTTTTAATTTTTCAAATCTGACTTCAGATTCATTACCAGAAATCCCAAAGACCTCCAGATACCGAGTTTCATGGAAATCAATTAATTTTTCGAAAACTCGCCGGCCATATTGGATCCGCCACTCTGAATTTTCTAAATCTCACTTCAGATTCATTATCAGATACCCCGAAAACCCCCAGTTGCCAAATTTCATGCCTAATTTTTCAGAAACTGGTCCGCCATATTGGCTCCAATATTTCGAATTTTCAATAAATAACTTCAGATTCGATATTCGAGACCTCAAAAATTCCCAGATGCCAAGTTTCACGGAAATCCATTAATTTTTTGAAAACTCGTGCGTCATATTGGGCCCGCCATTCTGAATTTTCTAAATCTGACTTCAGATTCGTTATCAGAGACCCCAAAAAACCCCAGATACCGAATTTCATAAAAATCCATTAATTTTTTTAAAACTCGCCCGCCATATTGGATCCGCGATTTTTAATGTTTGAAATCTAACTTCAGAATTGTGATAAGAGACCTCAAAAACCCCCACATGCCAAGTTTCATGTAAATCCATTAATATTTTGAAAACACGCCTTTCATATTGGATCCGCCATTTTGAATGTTCAAAAACTGACTTTAGATTCGTTATCAGAGACCCCAGAAGCCCCCGGATACCAATTTTCATGAAAATCCATCAATTTTTTGAAAACTCGCCCGACATATTAGATCCGCCATTTTGAATTTTCAAAAAATTGAAAAAGACGAATTAAAAAAAAACGGCTGAATTTTCAACACTAAGATGTGAATTTTAAAAAAAGTTAATTTTCTACGAAAGTAGTGGAATTTTTATCGAACAAAAACGAGCTTTAAAAAACGGTTACATTTGCATCCAAGAAAGATGGATTTGTAGATGGAATTTCTACAAAAATAAAATAATTCTCAAATTAGAAAGACAAATTTTCAAAAAATTGTTAAATTTTCATCGATTAAAGATTTTAGTTTGACAAAAATAATTTTAACCTTGACAAGATTTCAACAAATTTGAAACAAAATGTAGATTTTTGACGGACTCGAAAAAAGATCTCGAAACTTTTCAAGAATTTTCGAGGTTTTGAAAAAAAAGAAAGAAATTTTATTGAGATTCTCGAAAAAATTTCAAATGATTTTTTATTCCACAAAATTTATTTCAAGAGAATATTCAGAAAGATTTTAAGATCTTTTTGGATATTCTCTTAAATATTTTATTCGTATTTTGAAAAATTCATTTTTGATTTAATGATTTAGTCATAGTTCACTTACATTTCAAAATGTTTGAAAATTTCCTAATTTTGAATATTGTTTATATTTTTTAGTTAAAGCTTTTGACATTTCGGAAAATTTGTGTTTGGTTTCCTTATATTAAATTTTGTTAATTTCTTATTTAAAAACTAACTTGGAAATATAACGCAATTGAAAATATGATTTCATTCATTTCAATACTTAGTTTTCATTTCAATCCAGTTCTATCCAGTTTTAGGCTTGGACTCGTAGATTGGAAAAGCGATATCTTTTAGATTACCTTTTTCTATGATGCTAAAAAAAGTCTTCCTTAACAATATTTTCTATGTTACTTTGTCAATTTACAAGAATTAATAATAATTCAAACAAGTTCCATACGGAAATTCAAAGTTTGCCTATTTTTTAACAAATAAAGAGTTTGGATATTTTTTAAAGAATAGGCTCAAGTTGTTTACGGAATCAATAAAGAATGTTTTTCAAATACCTCTTTCCTGTGATACTTTGAAAATTTACAATAATTATTAATTATTTGCACAATTTTCATAAACACATTCAGAAAAAGTTGTTTACGGAATCAACTAAGATTGTCTTTCCGATGACTCTTTACTATGTTTTGTGAATTTAAAAGAATGTCAGTACCATGTTTCCGCGCATCAACAAAGAAAGCAGGACAGGGTTATCTAGAAATTTTGTTTGTAAGATTAACATTGCAAAATCAGATAACGGGTGGTATATACAGTGGTGAATTCGGGCCAAGTTTACCGCACTCACTATCAGCTAAGGAATTTTTTTCTTCAAAAAACAGCTTCGAATTGAAATTTTTGTTCAAAACGTCTTTGTTGGAAGAAAATGAGGGTCGGCATTGTGATTTGGCTTCTTGCATTAGCTGTCTGCCTAAATTTTGAATGTAAGTATATTCATAAATGCTTAATACTTTAATTATAAATTATTTTTCTGATCCATTATGTTCTAGCGACGGGTATTTTTACGTGCAATTAATTATTACGTGCTGTGTTTAAACTTTAGAGTTCATGATTTAGGACATAAAATACACCAGAAGATGCCTTAAAACTTATTTATTAAGGGACATCTATCGATGGAATTTGCAGAATAAAATAATAAAAAGGATGGCTATCGCAAGTACAAGTCGCGCTAAGTCTGAGTTTATGAACAAAGGTTATAGATGAAGGCTGTGTACTATGTCGCGTCCAGCTGCCAACGTAGTTTGACAGCCAGCGTGTAATAATTTCAAATGTTTGTGGTGAATTATGAGTAACGTCAATGGATTATTCGGCGCTGCAATGATCGGATGATTTTGATTAAATGATGCGGGAGCGTTCGCGAGGCGCCCGCTCAATCTCAGTAGACCCTGCTTATCAAGAAATGGATTTAGAGGTAACAATCTACTTTTTCTTGAAACTAGCTTAGTCTCTTCCAGGTCATTTATTTCCTTTGCAAAGTCCTGAGAGTGAGCCAGTTTCAATAGAACTATGCGCGCAACATACAATTCGTCTGTATCAATATATTGCAATTTTCGAAGATCCTTTGTCCTTTTTAAATTACGAACAAAGCGCAGAAAGTAGGCTGTGACTCTGATAGCACGAGTTGAGGAAGAAAAACGCTCTCGTAATGAAAATTTCAGTTTAGTAGAAACAACAAGTGTACGCTCGCATTTACGTTCTTCTGGCATTTCCCCCACCTCTGGAATCGGTGAGACTGGCCACACGTTCATATCTTGCGAGGGCCAGGCAGGTCCTTTCCACCATACTTCACAGTTGGATAGATCCTCTGGATTGACTCCTCTAAGTATGACATCGACTGGATTGTCCTGTGATTGCACGTGGTAACAATTTTCGTTCGTTAGATTCTGAATCTCGCTGACACGGTTTGCGATGTATGTTCTCCAGCAGCTGGTTGAAGATAAAATTCAATGCAGTTATCGTAGAATCGGACCAAAAATATTTTTCGTCGATTTGTAAAGTGAGAGTTGAATTAACCGAGTGATCTAGTTGCGCGAGAAGTAGAGCGGCTTGCAGTTTGAGCCGTGGTAGCGAAAGATTCTTCAAAGGTGCTACATGTGATTTAGCACATAGCAACCGCACTGAGTGATGACCGAATCGATTTGAAGATCTCAGATAGATACAGTAGCCGTACGCACGTTCCGAAGCATCGCTGAAACCATCAAGTTGCACAGTGACTGGCTTTTCATTGATAACTCGTCGCTCCACGGAAATCTCGTTAAGTGCCATGAGTTGAGCGCTAAAATCCACCTACTCAGAATGCAAGTCCTGTGGCAATGATTCGTCCCAGTCAATTTGTAGTTGCCACAATCTTTGAAGCGGGATTTTCGCCTTAATTGCAGCTGGTCCAACTAGTCCTAGCATGTCGAAAATTTGCGCGATTTTTGAAACGATTGCTCGTTTCATGATTTTTGCGTTTTGGGATCCTTTTCAGTTTGAATCGCTCTTTGAGACGTTGAGTGATACGATTCATTGAATACGAATGGATTGTTTGAAGCCCATTTTTGTAAGTCCATTCCTGCGGCAGAGAGAAGTTGAATGAGTTGCTTCTTGAGTTCCCTCGCCTCCTCCACAGTCTCTGCCCCGGTTAGCACATCATCCACATAGAAGTCTCGCACGATGACCTGACTTGCGGTGGGATATTTGTCGTTGCTGTTTTCGCCAATTTGTCTCAGAGCCCGTTTCGCTAGAAAGAGAGCTGAAGCTGCACCGTAGGTTACTGTACTGAGATGAAAGTACTGAAGGGTTTCGAAAAGTCCGTTCTCCATAAAATTCTTCGTAAATCCTGCTGATTATCAGTGACTTTAATCTGCCGATATATTTGAGCGATATCGGCAGATAGTACAACAGGGTACTGACGAAATCGCAACAAGATTGATAAGAGATCGTTTTGAACTACGGGACCGACTCGCTATACGTCATTGAAAGAGAGACCGGAAGAAGTTTTCGCCGAGCCATCGAATAGAACCCGTAACTTCATTGTTGTGCTGCCTTCCTTGAATACTGCATGGCGCTTTAGATAATTTACTGCTTTCACAAAACTGATTTCGTCCTGAAGTATTTGGGTCATGTGCCTTTTTTCTTCATAATTCTTCATGAACTCGATATATTTTTCATTCAATTCCGGATATTTTTCCCTCTTACGCTCCATTGCGAATAAACGTTGCTCCGCTGTTTTGAGGGAGTCACCAAGTTCATTGACCTTATTTTTGAGAGGGAGAGAGACGATGATTCTGCCGTCAGTGTTACGCTGAGTTGTTGCCGTAAATTTTTGTTCGCAGACGTCACATGGGTCAAGTTCTGGATATGCAAGTTTCGTTGTGACGTGTTGAACCTCCGAAAATCGTGCAACCTGATCGTGCAGTTGTTCATTGGTGATAAGATTGCACGACAGCCTTGATCTATATTTCGCGGACGGAAGTTCCATTGGCCCAGCAATAATCCAACCTAGCATGGTCTTCTGAATGAGTGGTTGACCGTCACGCAGCTGAATTTGTCTGACACACAGAAGTTTGAAAAATAGACCTGCACCGATCAGAAGATCGACCGGTCGAGTTTCTGCGAAATTCAGATCAGCTAAGGTAATTCCTTCCAAGATAGCAATGTCCTTGCGGCTCAATGGTACATTTGGCATATCGTTTGTGATCTCAGGAGTTACTAGACAGGTAATGCTTGCTGACAGGGCCGTACACCTAGATTGAAAATTGATCACAACGCAATGCTGCGGTTCATGCGTGGACCTACCAACACCCGAAATTAAAGTATCCGAATGCGTTAGCGGCAGTTTCAGGCGTTGACAGAATTCGCGTGTCATGAGCTTCACTTGCGAACACGAGTTCAGTAGCGCACGACACTCATGAAACTTTCCCAGCTTATCCTTCACCAACACGATTGCAGTCCCGAAAATAATGTGTTCATTCCCCTTACAATGAGTAACCAGGGTCGATTTAGTGAACTGAGGTGATGATTCATTTTTCCGCTTGTGGTCCGAGATTTGAGTACTGTCTCTGCTATATGTCTCATTGTGAAGTAAAGTATTATGTTTTCTCGTACATTTTTTGCATGAACCGAAAGTGCATTGTTTATTTTGATGTCCTGGCGAAAGACAATTGAAGCAAACGCGGAGCCGTGACACTTCATGTATTCTATCCTGAACTGAAAGTTTCTGAAACTGTTGACAATTATAAAGCGCGGGAGAGTCTTCGTAACGCTTATTTACACTATCTCAGGCTAACGTATAATTTTAATCGGACATGCCTAATGACTGTATAACACGAGCTGTATCTCCTGTCAAAATTGAACTCAGGTAGTGAAACTTCTGGATATTCGCGAGTCGCGTGTTATCATGAATTAAGGATTTAAAAGTATCGCGAAATGGAAGCCAATCTTCAAAGGTGCCGTCAAACTTTGGCAGCGTAATTGTTGGAAGTTTCACACCAGGAGTCTCATTTGTCAGCGGATTTTCAACATTGGCAGGAGTAAAACTACGTGATAAGGAAGCAGCGATCTGAGTTTGAATTCGCGTTGCATCATCCTGTTCTATATACATTTTAACTTCAGTGAGAGCATCAAAGTACGCGTTTTCAAAATCGTCTCGTTCTTTTAACTGAACCATAGCTGCAGCCGTATCATCTTCTACTAACATTTCCATTTGCGTTTGAATAATATCAAATTTTTCATACAATTGTTCGAATATGGACAATCGCGACGGCCACGAACCTACTCCTGCATTTCTACCTGTTCAGAAAATACCCTTTTGAATCTGGTTAACGTAGCTTTGATCAGCGTTCCTTTAGCCTTCAACGCTTCAAGTTCTGCCATTTTACGCACAAGTTGATATTCTGAATTCAATAAGGGACAAGATAAGGAATTGGGGACTCACCGTGATAAAAAGTTTGAAGTTCCTCTGAAGTGCCAACTCCTACTGTATTGTGCCCCGTGCACAATTCAAAGGGAATATCCAAAATATAGGTGAAATAAAATATCCAATTTCACAACCATAGTAGTCACTTCACACAGGGACACTGTACAGAACAACCTTGTTCTGCTCACTGCACAGTCACATCTAACACAATGTTCACAGTCTTAGTTAATTGCACTCAAAGTTCAGTTTCCATTGATTTTCCTATTTGACTCGAAGATTATATCAACTCCACTGTACAAAGTTCTGCAGCATGGCTCAGTTCAGTACCAACATTCAAGTTGCTGTTTTATCACGAAATTCACTAATTATTATGAGTGGTCTGTTGAAAGTCCCATAACTAGATTCTTATTATTCATGAATTCACAATCACAAATTCTCTTTCACTTTGTTAACCAGAAGATGCCTTCAAACTTATTTATTGAGGTACATCTATCAATGGAATTTACAGCATAAAATAATAAAAAGGATGGTTATCGCAAGTACAAGTCTAGCTAATATTCTAATATTTAGAAAGTAGAATTTTGAAAACTAAGAAACTCGGCAACGTCGTACAAAAATTGGTCAGAGGGACCCTTGCCCACGTGGGCACGATTTGGGACGCCTTCAGGAAATGACTAATTTTCCAAATTTATGGTCGCACTTACTTCTGAAGGAAAAGAAGCCTCGGTGGCTCAGACGATAGCGCGTCGGACTTCCATGCAGGAGGTCTCGGGTTCGATCCCTGAGCCGGGTACCAATGGAAATTTTTCTATGTACTTATACCGGGGCTTCGGTGGTTCGGAACCCACCTTAAACTGTAGGTCTCATCAGAAAAAGCTGTTATCGTACCAAGATGGGGCCCCATGTCGAGGGGAATAGCCTTGGGGGTCGAAGCCGATTCTGTGAAGACTCGAAAATGAGTCAGCGATCTCCTTGCGTAGAGGCAGGCCCTCTCAAGGGACCTCCGCTCGGTGGTCCCTGGATATCTTCGAGTAATGAACACACACACATACACTTACATAACACACCAGGAGTGTGCTTCGAATCTGTGCATTTACCTGATGACCTCAGAGGGATCGCTCCGCACACCCCAGCCTGCTAGGGAGGCTGCCCAATGACAGAGTGGGTGAGGATCACTTTGCCTGATCAACAAAAGAGGACGTCGTTTACTGTGCGATAGGTATGCCTGGCACCTGAGAGGTATAATCTCAGAACGTTGATAACAACGAAAACCCACCGAGATCCAAAAACACTCGGCGAAGGCTGGCCGGATTCAGAGTACTGCCTTGAGAGTGAAAACGGGTGTGGCACAATAGGCTTTATAGCTTGAGCGCCAGGCGTTGGGACCTCACGCCCCCCCGCCTACATTACAACTAACTAACTACTTCTGAAGGCCAAATCGTGCTTTTGCACAAACTAAACGGATTTAAGTTGGAAGGATGGAATTTATGGTTTAACTGTAGGACTCTCTAGCCCAAACTCTAAACCACGGGTAATTCGAATTTTAACAACACTTTGGATTTGTTTAATTTAAAGAATTTTTCATTGTTTATTTAAAAGAATTTTTGTTTTGGAATATTTTTATTTAAGGCCTAACAGACCGGTTTTAATTTGTTCCGAAAAAATCGTTTTAAAATTTTCCAGGAACCTAGTAATAATTTTATTATCTTGGAACTCAAACTTTCCCACGATTTTTTCGAAAATCCTGCAAAAATGAAAAAATTACCTTGAAGTCATCCGTTTTCTTTTTTGAAAATTTTAGAAATCTTATGAAATATTCTTTCAAAATGAATTTTTCAGAAAAAAAAATTTTGTTAGTTTTTCTGGAAATTTTCATACTTACTCTATATATTTTAAACTTGCTCTATTTAAATATTCTCTTAAAACTAATTTTTCATAACGAAAAATCATTTCAAATTTTTCCAACAAAGTTAAGAAATTTTTTTATTTCCTCTAAGCCTTCAAAGATTAATAAAAAGCTTAAAAATTTTAACTATTCTATTTTTCTTTGAAAAACATTTTTTATAGGTATTTGATTTTTTTGGTTGAAAATTTATTTTTTTTTAATTGAAAATTCATCTAGTTTCTTAAATTCTTTTTGTAAAGAATTCATCTTTAAGTTGAAAATTCAACAGTTTGGTTAAAAATTTATTTTTCTGATTAAAGATTCATAACTTTAGTTAAAATCTCATGTCCGGTTGGAAATTTTAACAAATTTTGTTAAAAATTCTTTTTTTTCAATAAATTTTTCATTAGAAATGTAGCTATTCCTATTTTTACTAGAAAAATTATCTTTTTTAGCTGGAAAATTCAATTCTTTTTTCACGGATTGCATATTTTTGGGTTATGAATTCATCTCTTTTTTTTAATTTTGTCCTTATGGCTTGAAAAATCAACGTTTTGAATGATATTTTTTTCTCTTTTGATTGAGAAATCTTTCTTAGTTGAAAATTCAACTCTTTTGTTCAAAATTCGTATTTTTTTGTTTGATTCAACAGTTTTTTTTTCAAATAAATTTTGTTGGCCGAAAAATAATTATTTTCACTAAAAATGTGAAAAAAACTGAAAATTGTAACTGAAATAAAATTTTACATTGATAAATCAATCATTTTTGTCAGCTAAAAGTGATATCTTGTGCTGAAGACAGTATAAAATTATTAAAACAAGTTTTATTTGTTTAATCATTTACTACTTGCAAAATGTTAATATTCGTTAATAGTGTCATTAACTAAAAAAAAGCTTTTTTTACGATTAATAAGGGAACAATTGTTTGAAAAAATGAAAATTGTTTAAATAATTACCAAATAAGTTGAGTTAGAAATATTATTCTTGAAATTCATCAAATGTATCATTTATCTCAAAAAATAATAAATATTCACGATTTACAGGCGAAAAGAATTTTTTTTTCATTTTACCGAATTCCTGAAAGGTGACCGAAATTTAATTTTCAAAAAGAAATTTTCAATCTTTTCGAAAATTTTCTTAAAATTAATTTTTCAAAACAAAAAATCATTTTCAATTTTTCCAGCAAACTTTAGAGAATTTTTTCATTTTCTTAAAACCTTCAACGATCCTTAAGAAGCTTTTAAATTTTATTCCGAAAGTTTTTTATTTTTCGGAATCTTTTCCAGTTTCAAGTTAAATTTGGTTGCTCTTAAGACTTATAAATATCTGTTAAACTAACTCAAATTTTTTCTTAAATTGTTATTTATGCATCAAAATTCAATAATTTCATATACATATTAAAAATTTGTCAAATAGAAGAATTAAAATTGTTCTGTTCAAAGTTTTAATTTAACACACTGAAATATTAACGATTCAGGGTGTTTTATTTAAAATAATTGAGTTTCAAATTGTTTAGTTTTTAATATTAGATTTATAATTGCTTATTTTGAATGAAAAATAAAATATTACTAAATAATCAAAAAAATTCAAATTAAATGGGATGAAATGGAATAATTTAGATTGAAACTATATTTGATTAGGATTTGGAATTGAATAAGAGAGTTTAATTTTTCAAATTATTTTCAAATTAAAAATAGTTTATAAAGTTTCAAGCGAATGTTTACCTTTTTTATACTACTGAGGCTTTCTAATTGAAAAATGTCTATTTCTAACGTAAAAATCCGTAACTTGCTTAATTTTTGACAGAGTCAAAATCCTCCTGTGAAGTCAACTATTGTTCAATTTCCAATAATTGTAGTTCTAAGCAATATCTTGTAGATTTTTACAAAAAAAAATATCAATAAAATTTTAAAAAATAATGTATAAAAAATAAAATAAAAAAAGATTTAAAAAATAAATAAATACATGTTTTGACAAAAAATTACAGTTTTATTGATATACTTTATTTTATTTCACTACAAAATGAATTCTCCAACTTAAAAAAAAATTATCCTATTTTTGTTGAAAATTTACCTTTTTAGTTCAAAATTCATTTTTTTTACAATTCATCCTTTTTGGTAGCAATATAATCTTTCTGATCTAAAATTCATGTATTTTATAAAAATTATTCTTCAGTGGTAGAAAATTAATATTTTTGGTTGAAATTTCATTTCTTTGGTTGGAAATTAGTTTTTTTTATTGAAAATTAATTTTTTCAACCAAAGATTTATCTGTTGAATTTTTCTTAGGATTTTTTTTAGATAGACATTGTTGAACTTTTTGGTTGAAAATATCTGTTTAGTTGAAAATTCAACTATTTCTTGGTATTCTGTAATTACTTGAAGATTTTTACAGTGAAAAAAAAAATATTAACAAAAAGTTATACAAATATAGATTTTGTTTATTTATTTTAAACGCTACTTTTTTTGGTTTCCTCATACTCCTGGAAGGTACTGTATTTTTTTCTAGTTGATGCTTAGATCGGCTTGAGGATCCAAAAATAAATATTTTGACAACGTACAAAATATACATAAATCCTTGTTTCTTTTCATAAAATTAGGTACAGAATCAATGCAGAGATTCAAGAACTTTTTTAATGGCGGCAGCAGCCGGTATATAGACAATAACGGCGTTGTGCACGAGGGTTACAATATGCGTCCAAGTGGGAAAAAAATTAACAGCATTTACAATCACTATCTTTACACTAAGAGAAAACCTCAGAGCCCACAAGAGGTTGCACAGCTTCATGAAAAATACCATCATGATGGACCGGATTTTGAGTTCCCCGAGGCTCACCAAAAACTGATAGCAAAACCAAATGAAGACACTCCATTCAGGATTTTCGAAACTGTACAGAAGCCGCAATATAATGATCCTACTGTTGAGCAAACGGCTGAATGGCATCATCCATCAATCTATAGAAATAGACGATATGATAAAAAAACCAATGAACCCATGAACGTTGTGTAAAATTACAGAATAAAAATATTATTACCTGAGAATTACTCTCACATCATTTTGAGGACTAAATTCATATCTTCCTATTCACCCGCACAGATACAGAAAAAACTGAGGGTTCGGTGAGGTTGCGGCTCAAGTAAAAGGTGGTATAATTCAGAACTGAGACTCCAATAGAACTGTTTTTTAGAATTCCTTTTTAGTTCGTTGATATCCGATAGATGGCTATTCATATATTCAACTGCGCATGTGCCGAAAAGCGCGGGCCTTTTTGAAAACAATAATTAATATGAATAATTATACAGATAAATATTAACAAACGCTCTGTATTCTTTTTGAAAATAAATTAAATTGAATGAGAAACATACCTAACTTCCTAAAAAATATAATACTAACGTAATATTGCAAGAGTTTATTATATAATTTTAAATAGTACCGCGCTTTTTTGGTAAATGCGCAGTTGAAAATGTCAGATGTTCAACATAACCTTAAAAACTGTCATATTTCATGTGCACTATTTTCCTTTCAAGAATGCTTAATGTCTATCATTTTAGTTGCTTCATTACAATTTTCCCAGTGCAATATTATTTAATCTGAATTACAAAGAAAAATGTGCATCATTAACTTGTAAAATCTTCGTAGTGAGAAACGCAAAGTTTTGATGAGAATGTGCCCACCTATTTTGGGCAGATTTTTTCACTGTTAATGTTATTTTTTACGAATTGAACAAAAACTACACATCCTATCAGAAAGTGACCGATAACAAATTTGTAGATTTTTCTTGAGTGCATAAATTTTGGTTCATCATCATTTGTCGTATCTTGCATAGTTTGACCGTAAAATCATATTTTTGTATTTTTAATTATTTTTTATGCAATAAACATGTGAATTTTCGATTTGCCAGAAAAGTTCAAAAAGCCGTTATGATAATCTTATAGGGCATGTGAAACGGAACATTTTTCTGGTCCTGACTTTTTTTTCTTATCGTGCGTTGTTTGGCTGAAAATGTTAATTTTCGTTTCTTTTTTTGGATTTTGAAAATGCTGTGACTCTGAAAATTTTCATTTAATCGAAAAATGTCATAAGAATAAATTGTTCGAATTTTTCAGTACTATGAACAGCCGCACATATAATGGTTTTTATCATGTTTTTTCAGTCCGAAACTGGTTTTTAACGCACGTACGGGAATGACGCTTTTGTAGTCAAAACCCACTTTTCAGTTTTAATATCAGATTCACAGAAAACAGAGTTAATAAATTCTAGCTCAAGTTTATAGAATCTTGCATTAGAAGAAACGCTTAATATTTCTGTATTTATTACTCAACTGTAACTACAATATTTAAATAGAAAAAAAGACGTACGGTAATGATGTCTGAAAAGACAACAATCGATGGACAGACTTTAAGGTTTCTTATATATTATTAATTTGATTTGAAAATGTGCATACATTAAATTTATGTTCATCCAAAGTTTACAGACTTGATACGTTAAACATTTTTCAGGTGAATGTCTAGAAATAGGAGAAAATCTGTTTATCCTTGTGCAAAAGTGAGGTTGGGACGCCGTACGGTAATGACGTCTTGGGTGTTCTTACATTAAATTAAATTAAATAGGAACAGAAATGAAGAAATAAGAACTGGCTGAGTTGAATTTTTAACTAAAAAATATGAACTTTCGAGGAAAAATGTGATATAATTAAAATTTAAACCGAAGATTTCAATTTTGAATGAAAAACAGTTATATTCGAAACAAACTGTTGAATTTTTGAGGAAAACTATGAATTTTTTCACATTCGTGGCCGATATTATTCTTTTTCATTTCATTTCATTAAATCATTTTTTGAATGTTCGCGATGTTGTGAAATGAGTATCTAAATCAAATTTATGAAATTATATCTACATGTATTTTAATTTTGTTTTGAATTAGTTTGGAAGGTTATTAATAAATTAAATGTATAGAAATGCAATTTCAAATTTGAAGGAAAATATAATTCAAAAATTCTTTAAATTGTTCAATGAAAATAATTCTTTGATGCTCCTCATGTTACGAACTGATTAATTAATTATTAACTGATTCTATTACACTTAAATTTTCTAGAATTAGTTGGAAAGGTTATTAATAAATTAAAATTTCCGAAATGGAAGTTCAAATGTAAAAAAAAATGATTTGAAAATTATTTGAAAATCATAGTTTAATGGTTTTTATTATGTAAACTGATGAATTCATTATTAGCTGATTAATTTTTTTCACAATACATCTTAAATTAAATGAAGGTTAATTTGTTTTGAATTCAGTAACATAAATTGATTATTTACCTAGAAGTTATATAATTATGAATTCAAGTTTCAAAATCATATGTAAACATGTTTTAATTTTTTCTGAATTTATTATAAAAGGATGATTAATTATGAGCTGATTAATTTTTTTAACCATATTGAATTACATGAAGGTTGAATTCCAATTTTTCTCTATCAGGTAATATAAATTTATTATTCATTATAAGGTCATGTAATTGAATATTGGCTATAATTTGTGTATAATAGAAGTTTGTTTACGTTTAAAATACCTCTAATCCAATTACATAATTTTTGTAAATTTTTGTGATGTTGTGAAATGAGTATCTGCATTCTGATTTCAAAATGGTGTGCACATATATTTTAATATTTTATAAAATTATCTTAAAATGTTTATTATTATTTAACATTTTCAGAAAAATATGAGATAAAAATTAATTGAATGTTTTAATGAATATAATTGTTGATTCCTTTTTATGTTGTGAACTAAGTAACTAATTATTCACTGTTTAATTGTTCTACAAATAATTTAATAATATTCGAACAAATAATTTTCTACCAGAAATACGAATTTTCAACTGAAAAAAATTAATGTTTAACCAAAAAAAAAATTTCAAGAAAATAGTTTGATTTTCAACCATAAATGGTAAAGTTACATGTTCAGTTAGAAAAACAAATTCTCCACCTAATAGTTAAATCTTCAACCAAAAAATATTTTTCAGTCAAGAAAGAAAAAGAATTTCACCGAATTTTCCTAAGATTCTTGAGAAAATTTAAAAAGTTTTTAATGATTTCAGATGTGTCGAAAAAGTATCATTTTTTCATTTTATAAGATTTTCAAAATTTAAGGAAAATTTCGAGTCAGTTGAAAAGATGTTTGCGACTTCCGCAAAAAATGTATTTTAAATTATCTCAAATTACTCCTAAAATTTTTCAAAATCTTTTTAAGATTAAAAAAACTGCCCTCAAATCTTCCAGTTTTTTCCTTCGAAATTTTCAGAAATCCTTTGATATGTTCCAAAATCTTTATAAATTTTCATGAAAAATTAATTTTTTCTAATAAGAAGTCATTAGAAATGTTCGCAAAAATCTTTTGAAAAGTTTTTTTTAATTTCGTGAACCCTTTCGAACTTCTTAAAAAGCTTCAAACATTTTATGAAATCATCTAAAATTTACATTTTGTTGAAAATTTTTGGAAATCTTTTAAAATTTCAAACTATTTTTTTAACATTTCTAAAACTTCCAAGCCTTCTAAATAACTTTTAAAATTGTTCGAATTTTTGCGAAAATTTTCTTCAAATTCCGAAAAATTAAAGAAATTGCCTTTAAATTTTTCAGATTCTGTTTTAATAATTTTGAAAATCTTTTAAAATGTTTTAAACTATTTTTAAATATTCTTTTCAAATTGATTTTTCAAATTGAAAAATCTGTTCAAATTATACCATGAATTTCAAGACATTGTTTTCATTATCGCGAAAACTTTCGAAATGCTTAAAAGCTTTACAATTTTCATTCCAAAATATTCAAAAAAAGTATTCTTTCCTGGTAAAAAATTAATCTTCTTGGTTGAAAATTCAACTGTTTGGTTGAAAATTAATATATTTTGTTGAGAACTCGTCCTTTTTAGTGAAAAAATTAATTTTCTTGGCTGGAGATTCATCTTTTTGGTTTGAAAATGCAATCATTTGGGCAAGAATTCAACTCTTGTTAAAAATTCGTATTTTTTGCTTAAAAATCAATCTGTTTCCATTGAATATTAACTTTTTTGTGGAAAATTCAACTATTATGTAGAAAATCCGTATTTTCGGCTCGAAAACTCAACAATTTGGTAAAAAATTCTCTTTCAGTCTTCTAAACTAAAGGTCAAGTTTATTAAGCTAGCCAATTTGGATGAAAATTCAGAAAGTAATAGCATTTTGAAAACGTTTGAGACCATTTTGTTCAAAATTTGAAAATTATATGTGCGGCTGTTCATAATACTCGAAAATTGCAACAATTTATTCTCATTACATTTTTACATTCTGATCCAGAGAAGGTATTAGATTTGTGTAAAATTTTTACCGCCGCGCGGGGCCCCCCCGTTTTTTGTCAAATGTCCACGTTTTGAGACCCCCTGAACCCAAAAAACAGTTTTTTACAGAATGTCTGTCTGTTAGTCTGTATGTCTGTCTGTAGATTTTTAGTTTGTTAGCCCGGCAACTTTCAAAAGAATCAACCTATGAGATTGGGCTTTGGTATACTCTGCAAGTGTCCTAAAATGAAGGTCAAGTTTGTTAGCCAGCCAAATTTTTTGGCAAGTAAAATTCTGTCAAACACATAAAATGCTATGTCCTGTTTCGATATGATGCTCAGCTAGTGCTAATTGCGTGAAATGTTTCAGTCTGACTTCACCCTCATGTTCCTTTACACTTTGGCTCACCGCTCTCCCGGTTTCTCCAATATAGACTTTGCCACTAGAAAAAGGGATTTTATATACTCCCAGATCAGTTAAATGTGCCTTTTTATCTTTATGATTGTCTAGACGTTGTCCTATTTTCGCAGGTGGTTCAAATATGGTTGGATGTTGTGTTTGTGAAAATTCTTCCTATTTTTTCTGTGATACCTTGAATGTATGGCAGGATGGTGGTCGTTCTTCTCTTTCTTTCTTTAGTAGGTCGTGTTGACTTTCTTTTTTGAGTGTATTTTCTTATTGCTTCATCAACTTGTTGCTTTGTGTAATTTCTTGGATGTACTAGTTTACAAAAGATCTGATGACACATTAGGACGTGAAGTTTACTGAAAACCCACCCATACAAACAGATACATGCCTCCTCCCACCACCATCCATTTCAAAAGCATCGTTAGGAGCGCTTCTGAAGTATGTGGTACTGCGTATGTACGAAGAATGACTGGTGATGCTTAGTTGCATTACGAAATCCGTGTAGCTATTATATTAACAAGAAAAAACAAACATATCTAAGAAAGTTGAATCTCACAGGCCTCAGCAACGACAAGAGAATTAGACAAGAAAATGATCATAGGAATAAGAACAGAAAAATACTAATTAAAAAGTCAAGGATGGAATCAAAATGATGAAGACTGTCCAAAAATCTAAGGCTTATTTTGAAGGTGAATTTTTAGCGAGTCACAGAAAATTATAAGCACGATTGTAGACATTTTTTCTTATATTGTACAAGAAGTTGGAGTAAGAACAAAAAAGTTGGAAACATCCTAAGTAATCTTGTTTGCAGGAAAACGATAATAAAAATTGATGTATATTCAAAAGATTACCATTGCGATTTTTCATTTAAAATTGTTACTTATTTCGGATATTATTTGAAGTAATCAAAAATACAATTTGCACTATATTTGCAACATTTAAAAAAAAATTACAA
Organism: Andricus quercusramuli; assembly: GCA_932178445.1. Classification (NCBI taxonomy): domain Eukaryota; kingdom Metazoa; phylum Arthropoda; class Insecta; order Hymenoptera; family Cynipidae; genus Andricus; species Andricus quercusramuli. Next base: position 78,935 of record CAKNXH010000984.1, read on the forward strand.
ATTTAAGAATTTCTGAATGTGAAGCATGAAAATTACAACCTTTATAATTGTAAAACACAAAACCTGAATAATTTTTATTTGTAAATTGTTAGAATTAAAAGCTTTTCAATTCAAAAAAATGTACAATTCAAATTTTTACTATTTTTAAGAGTTGCAATTGACAATTGTTGAATTTCAAAACTGTAGAATTACCAATTATTGAATTATCAATATTTATATTTTAAAGGTATGTCTACCGGACCATTATTCGGAATAGTTGAATTTTAAAGATTTCCAGTTGGAAATTTTTCAATGTTGAAGATTTGCTTTTGGCTATCAGAAGTCAAGTTTTCAATTACAAATCTTCCGAGTTGAAGTAATTGTGAATTTGAAGAATGAAAATCACATCATTTTTCATTTTAAAACTTTAAAGTTGCATACATTTTTTATGTGAATCATCAAAACCAATACCATTTGCATTTGTATACTTAAATATTCTGAAAATAATAAAAATTTCAATTCTCTAAAAATAAAGAGCATCAAGGCCATGTGATGAGTGGGTCACGTGACCAGATTCCTACCTTACCGACAATTTTTTTTAATTTCCTGCTTATTTTCACACAAAGTACCAAATCGAGCTGTAAATTTAGGATACTAAATAAGAAGCACTGAGAAATGTGTCTCTCGTCCTGAATTTTTATAATCACTAAAAAAGTTTTTTCGTAAATAATTTTTTTTTGGTTTTTTCACGATTATTAAAATTCAGGACGAGACCCAACTTTCTTAGTGCTTCTTATTTATCATCCCGAATTTTTAACTTGATGTGGCTATTCGTGTGAAAATAAGTTAGGAAATAAAAAAAGTGTCGGTAAGGTAGGAATCTGGTCACGTGACCCACTCGTCACATGGCCTTAAAATGAAGTCAGAGTAATTTTCAGGTAATATTTTTATTTTGTTATATTGCACAATGTTGATAATTACATTGGGTTTTTAGTAAATCTACTTTCCGTGTGCTGATGGCCGAGGCTTACGCTGCAGTTCTTTAACAAAAAGGCCATTTTTGGTAATTATGGTTCCGAAAGCCATTGGCTCAGTCTCAGGTTCATCAGTTGATTTTAACAGATTGAAGTGAGCAGTGGGGTTAGGATGATTCGATTGAAGATCATGAAAGTACTTTTCATGAAGCTTTGCATTCTGAGTGTAATCATAAGACTTCCTGAATTTGTACTTTTTGTTATTGTTATTGTAATTGTAATTGGTATTGCTACTGCTACCGATTCCTTCACGTCCTGTTATTCTCTCCGTTGACTCCGCACCTAATTTTATAAAATTAAAATGAAGATTTTATGTAATTTCTGTTCCTTTTCAAAATATCCGTTATTTTGGACCATTTCGAACACAACTCCCGATAAAAGAACCCTCGAGCAGCGTAGAGTGTGTGGTACTGCGTATGTACGAAGAATGACTGGTTATGCTTAGAGTGTTTTAGTTTAGAAAAGGAGTTGAAGAAAGAATAGGCTGGGAGATGGAAGAGAGTAAAGTTAGAAGAAATAAAGATGTTCAAAAATTTGGGATGAGCCTAGCAAACAAATGGAGCTCATAGAGCTCATATAGGAGAAAGAATAAAAAAAGCAGCAGATGTAATAAAAGAGGTTTGGAATATATGAAAGAGGTTAATAAAGGATTGGAGTAGGAGAATGTGGTTATATAATACTTATTAAATATGACCGGTATTAGGATATGGAGCAGATATATGGGAATGGAAGGAAAGGGAAGAGATTGAGAGGTTACAAGAAAGGTGTATAAGGTGGACGATAGGGACAGGCTACAGGACACCTGAATCTGTGTTAAAAGAAGAAGCAAAGGGATCAATTGAGTACTAGAGCAGGGAAGAGGGTACAGAACTTTTAAAAGAAGCTAAGGAAAGAAAAAGAACAATAGTGAGCGAGAAAATGTTTGAAGAAAATAGGAGAAAGGAAAGGGCGATAGAGTTTAGGAGATGGGACAGAGAAAGAAAAGTCCTTCAGTGCTATAGATATAGAAGAGGGGACTGGAGTAAACTATGAAGAATGAATGAAAAGGTACTATTAATAGAAAGATCGCTGTAGCTTGAGCAATTAAAATATAATAAGTGGTATAAGGTGATAAGAAAGGAAGGAGTACCAATATATTTGGTAAAGGAATGAGGAGAGAGAAGACGGATGAGAATATTGGATATTGGGGAAGGAAAGAGAACAGAAAGTGCAGAATCTTCAAATGGGAAGAGGGAACATGAAAGCACCTATAGGAAGGATGTAGGAGAGGAATGGAAGATAAAGGAAGCTGGTGAAACAATGTGGTAAAGATTTTAGGGACAAGGTTGAGGTAGAGGAAAAGTGAAAGAAAAAGGAAGTCGCTTAAAATCGTAAAGATTTGTAAGTAATGTAATTATGAATATACTTACTTTGGAAATAAAGGCAGGCAACGAATGCAAGAAGCAGAATCCCAACAGCGAACCTCATATTTGTAGATGAAGAATTTTTACAATTTTCAGCACAAACTGGCTTTTGCGAAATTCCCTGAACGGTGAAAGAGAAATCTTGGTCTGAATTTACCTCTATATATCAACCGTTATCTTATAAGTCATTGTCAACATTTCAACATGCTATACCCAATTACATGAGATTTTGAGATTAGTCTCTGCTAAATATTATTGCTATGTGGAAACGTGGTAATAAAATAAAAATTAACTGCCTCATTACGTAATTTCCATTTGTTCTTTTGGGAATTTTGGAAATTTCGTAAATCGCAATTTCCAAATGGGAAATTCGAATTCTAAAAAATTATTTCTGAAAGAATAATTTTTAATTGTAAATGATTTTTCAATAATGAAGTATTTATCTATTATTAAAGATTCGAAATTTTCTGCATAAAAAATTGAGTGAATCATAGTTTCCGAATACATAAGTATTTTTATTTTATGATAAAATTTAGTTGTGAATTTGTCTAAATTTGATTGATGAGACAAAAAAAAATTCATTGTGTTTATTTTTATACTAGGAAATAATTATGTTTTTAAAATTCCGTTACTATTCGTTTTTGGACCCTAGAAATCATATATTCTTTCCACAGTGACGCAAATACTTAGAAAGTCATTCAATGAGTCCCAGAAGACATATTTTACCTCACTACTTGCACCATCAACTGCAGCGTAGCATGCTGATTGCGTGGAATTTTTTAGCCTGACTTTACTCTCGTGTTCCTTTACACGTTGGCTCGCCACACTCCCGGTTTCTCCAATATAGACTTTGCCATAAAAACAAGGGATTTTATATACTTCTGGAGCATTGAGAGGTGCCTTTTTAACTTTAGGATTGTTTAGAAGTTGTCTTATTTTCACAGGTGGTTTGAATATGGTTTGGATGTTGTGTTTGTCGAGAATTCTTCCTATTTGTTCTGTGATTCTCTCTCTTTCTTTAGTAGGTTGTGTTCACTTGTTTTTTTTAGTGTATTTTCTTATTGCTTTATCAATTTGTTTGTGTCATCGTTTTGTATTAGGATAAGTTTACAATTTCGTAATTCCTCTTGTAAGTTATCTTTATCTGTTATCGAGACAGCACTGCATACAAGGGAGTTGATGATCGATTGCTTTTGAGATGGGTTGTGGTGGAAGGAGGCTTGTAGGTATCTGTTTGTATGGGTGGATTTTCTTTAAACTTCATGTCCTAATGTGATATCAGATCTTTCGTAAACTAGTACGTCCAAGAAATTACATAAACCAACAAACTGATGAAGCCATAAGAAAATACACTCAAAAAAAGCAACAGAACCTACTAAAAAAAGAAACAGAAAAACGACCACCATCCTACCCTACATTCAAGGTATCGCAGATGAAGAGCCACCTTTCAGTGACCTGGGAGTATATAAAATCCCTTTTGCTTGTGAAAGAGCCCATTTCGGAGAAACCGGGAGAGCGGTGAGCCAAAGTGTAATGGAACCTGAGGGTAAAGTCAGACTGAAACATTTCACGCAATCAGCAATAGCTGAACATCATATTGACACAGGGCCACAGCATTTTATTTGACAAAAAAACCGTTGTAAGTTGTTGAGTTTATTGCGCTGACCTATCATCAAATCTGAAAATGTTTGATAGGAAAAGGTGAAGTTTTAATAGCTTCTTGGAGGTAGTGTGCAAGACAAGTTTGGTATGTTGTATTCTCTCTTTTAAGAGAAGCAATCTTGTTTTATGTAGAATTGATTTGGATTCAGATGTTCCCAAATGGTTTTTCAACTGTAAGAATTTTGGGAAGATTTTGTCCCGGCACCATTTCAAGAAATTCAAAGATGTTAATTTAATACCAAAAAAGACGACGGAAAACTTGAATTATCGACCAAAACAATGGAATAGTTAAATTTTCAGTTCGAAAACATTAATTTTCATCTAAAAAGAACGACTTTTTAACCAAATAAGCTGATTTTAAAGCAAAGAAATTAATTTTTAACTAGAATAATGAATCTTTCACTAAAAAAAAAATTTAACAAAGTAGTTCAATTTTGAAACAAAATGTTCAATTTTTAAGCCAAAAAGAGAAGTATTTTATAAAAAAAAAAATGCAACCAAATAATTGAATTTCGAACCAAAAAGATGAATTTTCAATGAAGGAAAACAATTTTTCACTAAAAAAGACGAATTCTCAACAAAATACATACATTAATTCTTTACCAAATAGTGGAATGTTTAATCAAGGAGATTAATTTTATACCAAAAAAAAATTTCAATCTTCAACTAAAACGGATTAATTTTCAACCAGTTGCATTTGTGACCAAGAAATTATATTTTCTACCAAAAAAATATTGATTTTCCTAAAAATGCCAAAATTTTCACCCCATTAGTTGAATTTTGAACCGAATAGCTGAGATTTAAACTAAAAAATATAAATTTTCACCAAAAAAAAAAGAATTTTTAAGAAAATAAGCTGATTTCAAAGCAAAGAAATGAATTTTCAACTAAAATTATGAATCTTCAAAAAAAAAATAATAATAATAATTTTCAACAAAAATTGTGCGACTTTGGAACAAATAATTGAATTTTTTCCAAATTGTTGATTTTTCGAGTCGAAAATGCGAAAAACTGTGAATGCGGCAATCTGTAATGAATTTTCATAGAAATTCCCATGATTTCGTTGAGATTGCCGGGATTTCCGAGATTTCCGACTCTGCTCGCGATCAGAAATCACGTGAGATTCTACAGACTCGGCTAAACTCGGCGGCTTTCGGATTGAGTCGGCTTTTCGTTCCACGCATAGGAGTGTATGTCTGAATACTCCACACCATCTCACCTCCGCCCACACCTAGCCGAAGATTTCCAAGATTTCTCACGAATCCTAGATCGCTCAGAGATTTCCAAGAGTTCCTCCAAGATTCTCTTGAGATTTCCCGTGCAGCAATCTAAGATATATTAATGAGTAGCCCCTCGCACCTCAAGCACTGAGAAATGTCAGACTGCTGCGCGGTTAATCTGAAGATAACTCTTTGAAGAACTCTTGGAAATCCCAGGAATCTAGCATGCGTGTAGAAATCTTGGAAATCTTCGGCTAGGTGTGGGCAGAGGTGAGGTGGTGTGGAGTATTCAAACATACGCTCCCATGCGTGGAACGAAAAGCCGACTCAATCCGAAAGCCGCCGAATTTGGCCGATCCGAGAAGAATCGGACGTGAGTTCCGATCGCGAGCAAGGTCGGAAATCTCGGAACTCCCGGAAATCTCAACGAAATTTTGGAAATCTTTGGCTAAGTGTGGGCAGAGATGAGGTGGTCTGGGCAGAGATGAGGTGGTGTGGGCAGAAATGAGGTGCTGTGGGCAGAAATGAGGTGGTTTGGGCAGAGATGAGGTGGTTTGGAGCATTCCGACACACGCTCCTAGGTGTTGAACGAATAGACGACTGAATCCGAATGCCACCGAGCTTAGCCGATCTGAGGAGAATCCCACGTGAGATCTGATCGCTTCCAAATTGGGGATGAATTCAGTCTTTGAAATGAAGTTAGAGTAATTCTGAGGTAGCAATATTTTTATTCTGGTAATATTACACAATGTTCATAATTCCATTAGTCTTTAATTAAATCTAATAATATGTTGGTGGTACCCCAGGCTTAGGACGCAGTTTTTTAACAAAAGTTCTGCCTCTTTTGTCCAGTACAGATCCATAAAACTTTACTTCATTAGATTCTGTTGCTATCAGTTGATCATGAAGGTGAGTACCGAAACGATGATCAGATCCAACATCATGATGGTATTTTGTATGAAGCCTAGCATTCTCAAGTTCGATATTTGGTTTCTGTTCATTTTCAAAACGTGGGTCCTGATATCTGTTCTGATTGTTATTGTTATTGTTGTTATTGTAGTTGTTGTTATTGTAGTTGTTGTAGTTGTTGTTATTGTAGTTGTTGTTATTGTAGTTGTTGTTATTGTAGTTGTTGTTGTGATTGTAATTGTTATTTTTATTATTGCTGTAACTACTGCTGGTGCCGTAATAGGAATTTTCCCCAGATGTCTCCATTGATTCTGCACCTAATTTCATGAAAAGAAAATATTTATATAGAATTTGTACTTTGACAAAATATCCTTTAGTTTTTTGAATTTTGAAAAATTAATTTCCTGGTCCTAAAGCCAATCTAAGTATCAACTGGAAAAAGTATAGTACCCTCCAGGAGGACGAGGACAAATATTTCCCGGAAATTAGTTCGAATCCATAAAAAAATAAATCCATTTTTTTCGAAAAAATAAAATATTTGGAGGTCTATGAGGTTTAACACGTATTTCCCATAAGAAAAAAGACGTTTTTGTAAATTTTATACAAAATCGTCAATATTGAAGTAACGGAGTTGAAACTCAACATTTCTCTTCAGAATCAGCCATAAAGTACGAATTGAATATTACTTTCTAAATATCGCCCCCATAAGTCTGTGTTATAGGGTCCCAAAAAAACCCCATAAGTGAAGAATGGGTTTCGCTAGTTTTTGGCGCTAATTATGATTTTTTCTGGTTTCTTTTTTATCCAAATCGTTTCTAATACATAGAATACTACCTGATACTGATAATTAGATCGTTGCATAAATTGTTTAAATAATTTGGTATTGTTTTTAGCAATTTTCTCTTAGAATAGAGTTAGAAAGTCGCAGTTTTTTCCAAAATGTTCAACTTTTTGTCCAATATTCAGTTATAGTGACATAATACTTAATGAATTTCAACAAATATAATTGTTTAACCAAGCAATTATTATTGTTAATAATATTCTCTTAGAATAATTCTAGAAAATGGCAGTTTTCTCACAAATTTTACACAAATGAGATGTATCAACAATTTAATATGATTGTTGAAATTTCAGAAAAAAACCGCAACTATCTAGCATTCATAAATAAGAAAATAGTTATAAACAATAATAATTTGTTTAAATAATTATTTTTGTCCAATTTAATTATTAAGTCACTCCAAATGAAAAATGCACAAGAAGTGGAAATTTTGAAAAAAACGCAACTTCTTAATCAAAATTAACAAAAAAAATTGTTTAGACAATTTATTGTTATTGTATTTTAATCCAGAAGAAAATTTTTTTGAAAATGGAATAGTTGAATTTTCAACCAAAAAAATTAGTTTTTTGTTGAGACGATTAATGATCTACAAAAAACACGATTTTTCAACAAAACGGTTGAATTTTTAACCCAAAAATATAAATATAACAAAAAATTAACTGTTGATTTTCAACAAAATTTGAAAGAAAATGCCGATTTTTGAAGATTTTCAAAAAAGAAGCATTTTACGAATTTGGAATAATTTTTTATTCTGAAAAATTAATTCTACAAGAAGATATTAATTTTGAGCTAAAATTGAGAAAGATTTCAAAGATTTGAAATGATTTCCTATATCTGAAAGGCATATAGAAGATTTTAGCAAAAATTTAAAATTTTGCAAAATTACAAAATTTTATTAAAAATTCGACTAAGTTTAAGAGATATCTTGAAATTTTGAGAATATTAAAAAATAATTCAATATTAGAAAACATATACAAATTTTTTTTAAGGAAATGTAGATTTTTGAAGATTTCAAAAATAAATTTAGACGCTTTTTAATAATTTTGAAAGGATTAAAGATAATGAAAAAATTTTCTCATGGTTCCTGAATAAATTAAAACATTGATTTTGTATTCTGGAAAATTTATTCTAAAATAATTTTTTTTCAAATTTCCAAATTGTCAAAAAATAATCTGGAACAACTTAAAAAATTGTTTGAATTTTGCAAAATTAAACAAAAAATTAGGAAAAATTTGATTGAGCTTAAAAAAATATTTAGAAACTTTAAAACTTTTGATGATTCAAAAAAAAAATTTCAATTTGAAAATATTTCCAAAAATTCTTAACAAAATGTCGACTTTTTAAGATTTTGAAAAAAATTAGGAGCTTTTTAAAAATTTTGAAACGTTTCTAAAGATAAAAAAAAATTCTTAAGACTTTAAAAAAGAAAATTAAAATTTTGGAAGATTACAAAATTTTATAAAAAATTCGACTGAGTTTAAGAGATATCTTGAAATTTTAAATCGGAGAAGATATACAAATTTTTTTAAAGAGAATGTAGATTTTTGAAGATTTCGAAAATAAATTTAGACGCTTTTTATAAATTTTGGAAATTAAATTTTGCAAAATTAAACAAAAAATTAGGAAAAATTTAATTGAATTTAAAAAATATTTAGAAAATTTAGAAGTTTTGAAAATTCAAGAAAAAATTTCCAAAAATTTAGAACAAAATGTCGACTATTTGGGATTTTGAACAAAATTAGGAGCTTTTTAAGAATTTTGAAACGTAAAATTACAAAATTTTATAAATAAATCGAGGAAGTTCAAGAGATATTTAGAAGTTTTGAAAGAATTCCATAACAATTCAAAACTTGAGTGAAGATTTCAAAATAGTTGAAAAAAATATAGGTTTTTCAATTTTTTGAAAAAAAATAAGCATTTTAAGAATTTTGGAAGTTTGCAAGCCAATAAAATAATTTTTCTGAGATTCCCAAGTAAATTTAAGTAATGTCTCTTTATTTTGAAAAATTAATTGTAAGATATTATTACAAAAATTTCTAAAATTGTCATAAAAGAATCTGGAAGATCTTAAGGCGGTTTTTTTAATTTTGCAAAATTGAAAAAAAAATATTCCATAACAATTTAAAACTTTAGTGAAGATTTCAAAATAGTTGAAAAAAATATAGATTTTTTAATTTTTTGAAAAAATAAGCTTTTCAAGACACTTCTGAATATGTCCCAAACTTCCTCGATTTTTTTCTAAAATTTTGTAATTTTGCAGATTTGCAAAATTTTGGTTTAAAATCTTCTACATTCCTTTTCAAATCTTTTTCACATTCCTTTAAGAATTTATTATTCAGAATAAAAAATTATTTGAGTTTTTCCCCAAATCTTCAGAATTTTTTTTTCTCTTTAGAAACGTTTCAAAATTTTTGAGAATCTCCTAATTTTTTCAAAAATCTTAAATAGTCGACATTTTGTTTCTAATTTTTGAAAATATATTTAGATTAAGATTTTTTTTTGAATCTTCAAAACTTCCTAAATATTTTTTAAATTTGAACAAATTTTTCCTAATTTTTTGTTTGATTTTGAAAAATTAAAAGAATGTTCATAAAATATTCCAGATTCTTTTTCGACATTTTGTGAATTCTAAAAATAATTTCTTGGAATCAATTTTTCAACATAGAAAATTAATATTTGAATTTATTCAGAAACCGTAGGAAAATTTTATTATCTTCAAACCTTTCAAAATTATTAAAAAGCTCCTAAATTTATTTTCGAAATCTTCAAAAATCTACATTTTTTTAATTTGTATATCTTTTCCAATATTTAATTGTTTTTTAATCTTCTTAAAATTTCAAGATATTTCTTAAACTCAGTCGCATTTTTTATAAAATGTTGTAATCTTGCAAAATGTTTATAAAAATATATGATATATTAAATATTATAAAATATTATAAAAATTTATTATAAAAATATTAAATATTATAAAATATTATCAAAAATAAAAAAATCGGTTAAATTAAACAAATGGAAAATTTATTTTTTTAATTTTAATTAACCAGTGTTAGGACATGGAAGATTTTTTTTTAAATTATAATTGAAAGTGTTAAACAATTATTAATATACTTACATTCGAAATTCAGGTAGACAACGAATAGAAGAAGCGGAATTCCAATCACGACCCTCATTTTTTGCAGAAAAAGAAAATTTTGAAAAAATTTTGAAAAAATTTCCAAGTCGAAGCTGGTTTTTGAAAAATCTCCTTGACGGTGACTGCTAAAATTGACCTGAATTCATCGCTATATATACGAAATATCTAGATCACCCCTCTCCTAATTATATTGTCCTAATTATATTTTCTGAAATTTTGTAAATCGCAATTAATAACAAAGAATGAGAATTTTCTGGACGATCAATTTCGTAAATCAAAATTTCGAAGAAAAGCAATTTTATGATTTTTTTTATTAATATTCTGTTAGAAAACTATAATTTGTAAATTTTCTTACACTTTCAAAGGGATGAGAAAAATTAAATTATGGACAAAAAATTTAAATTGTTGATTTGAAATCATTCAGGCTTTATTTTAAAAATTTAATTTTAATTAAAAAATTATTTTATTCCTAATTAAAATCGTTCAAAATAATTTTTTTTTTATTTTAGGCTAAATGAAATGTGACAAAGTGAAAACTTCTGAAACTCTAGAATTTTTAGTTCTTTAGGAAAAATGGTTGAAATATTTAAATTGTGTGAATAATTTTCAATTATCCTAAACAAAAGCTTTATCGATTTTCTATTTTTCTGAAGAAAAAAAATTTTTAATTTCTTTACAAGAATTGTTTTTTTTTTCTCAAATAGAAGAAATTGTTGTCAGCAAAGTAGTTAATATTTCCTGAAAGTTCCATGAGTAAAAAAAATTTAAGTTAAATTTGACATGTAAAAATTAAAATTCAATAAATTTTCAAAATCGAATTTTGGACATAAAAGCCTCCACAGCGACCAAAAAAAAAAATTTTTAATTAAAATAAGATTTTTTTAAATTTAAAAAAAAAATTTAATTAAAAATAAAATATTAAAAATTAAAATTAAGGTTTTAAAAAATTTGAAAAAAAATATTTTATGGGTTAACCTACTTTTTTTTTAACTTCATTTATTTATCCACCTCCATGAGAATAGTGCATTTCCTATTTACAAATTGTGACTCAAAACGAAAAAAATTTAGTGACAATTAAAAAAAGATTTATATGACATTGTGCTACTTTTTTTACGGCATTGAAATAATACGAAGGCAATGTTATAAATTTTTTAAATAGACCAAGTCACCTCCGCGTACATAATTAAATTTAAAAAAAATGACTTTTCATACAAGCAGTTGAATTTTCATCAAAATAGTCAAATAGAAGGCAACAAATTTTCAAAAAAAAAAAAAAATTTCAAATAAAATTAAGTAACTAAAAATGGATTAGTTAATTTTTAATTAAAAAATGAAATTTGTTCTAAAAGAGATGAATTTCGAAACCAAATAGACTAATTTTCAACAAGAATTAAAGTTTCAGTGAAGAAAGATTTTTTAGCCAATTACAAAAATTTATCCGAAATGTTGCATTTTCAAGACAAAAGGACGATTTTTCTATAAAAGAGTTGAATTTTCATTTGGAAAAAAAATTATTTTCCATTTTGAAAACGAATTTGAAACCTAAAACGATAAATTTTTAAAGAAAGATGTAATAGTTGATATAAAAACAAAACAAAAATTATTTTTTACAACAAACGGATTTTAAAAATGAATCTCCCACAAATTCACTAAAAAAAAATTTGACAAAAAAATTTGAAAAAAATTTTGTAGATTGAAAATTCAACTTTTTTGTTACAAATTTAATCATTTTGTCAAAAAAAAGTTAAATCAACCAAATAATTGAATGACTGAAAAGATGAATTTTCAACCAAGAAAACTTATTTTCTACTACAAAAATCAAATTCTCAAAAAAATATAAGTTTTTAACCAAATAGTTAAATTTTCAACCGAGAAGATTACATTTTCACCAAAAAAGAATCAAAAATGGACCAGTTACATTTTTACTTTGAAAAATTAATTTTCAATAAAAAATCTAATTTTCTGCAAAACAGTAGAATTTTCTAAAAAAATTACTGAATTTCCGATTTAAGAAAAAAACTAATTTTCTACTCAACAGTTGAATCTTCAACTCTAAAATATGAATTTTCAACATAAAGTTTTATTTTCAAAAAAATAGTTACAGTTTCAGATAAAAAAATTAATTTTCAACAAAGTAGTTGAAAATTGGAATAAATATTTGAATTTTTCAACCAGTTAATTAAAAAATTTTTCATTCAAAATATACAGTTAAATTTTCAACTTTTAATTTTTTCAAATTTCAAGGCAACTCTTTTAATTTTGCAGATTTTTTTTAAATTTCAGGGAAAAATTAATGTTCTTCAAAAATTTGAAAAATAATTTAAAAGTTGAGAAGATTTCAATAAATTAAAAATATTTAGATTTTTGCATTTTTTGAAATAAAATTTTGAAGCTTTTTAAGAATTTTTAAAGCTTTTAAAAAATAAAACAAATTCTTAAGATTACTGGAAAACTTTTAAATAATTTCTTATTTTACAAAATTTACTTTAACATAATATTTAAAAATATTTTGAAAATTTTCAAAATATTTCTGAAATTGTCAAAAAAGAATTTGGAAGTTTCTAAGGGAATCCTTACAATTTTGCAGAATTTGTTCCAAATTTTAGAAAAAAATAATTTAAAAATTGAAACAATTTCAAAAAACTGAATAGACGTACATTTTTGAAGATTTCAAACAAAAAGTGTAGAAACTTTTTAATCATTTTTAAAGCTTGCAAGAAAATATAAAAGTATTCTTAAGATTTTTCAGTGAATTTTTAATTATTCTTTATTTTACAAAATTGATTTCAAGAGTATATTTAAAAATATTTTTAAACATTTAAAAATATTTCTGAAATTATCAAAAAGGAATCTGGAAGATTCTAAGGGAATTTTATCAATTTTTCAGATTTTTTTGTGAATTTTAGGAAACAATAAAATCATTTTAATAGATATTTAGACATTTTTAAAAAATTTCCAAAATAATTCCAAAATTGAAAAGGTTTCAAAAAATAAAAAAATACAGGTTTTGCAGTATATTGATTTTTTTGGAAATTTTATATAATTTAAAAGAAAATTCCAGAAATGGGAAATAACCAGGAAAGAATTTGAAAAAAGACGCAATTGTGCAACAATTTCAACTTCAGTTTGTTTGATCTAATTAATCTTACTCAATTCATGTTAAAAATAATCTCCAGGAAGAGCGGGCAAATTCAATGACCTATTTCGAAAAAAATCGACAAGAATATTATCACTTTCAAATTTAAAATAATTAATTAAAACATTTAAAAATGAAAAAACCTGGAAAACCGGGAAATGTCAGGAAATTTTTTTTTAAGTCAGGGAATTTTTTCGAGAGCGTGCTCAATTTTTTTAAATTGTAATATAAAATTCGTTAACATTTATTCTTTATTTGTAAAAGTAGCTTTTTATTACTGTATTGGAATTTTTTTTGGAAATTCCCTTTTTTTTTTTGGTTTAAGATTACTTTTTTTACTGAAAATTTGGTTGGAAATTCGATTTTTTTTGCTGGAATTTTTTTTATAAATGAAAATTTAACTATTCCATTTTTGTCTGAAAATTCATCATTTTAGTTGAAAATTCATCACTGTGATTGAAAATTTAACTATTCTGTTGAAACTTCCATTTCTTTTTTTGGACATTTTTTTCAAATGAAAACTTAACTATTCCATTTTTTGTTTAAAATTGATCTTTTCCAGTTCAAAATCCAACTGCTTGACTGAACATTTGTCTTTTT
>CAKNXH010000984.1:92948-115425 GCA_932178445.1 Andricus quercusramuli
AGTTGAAAATTCAACTATTTCGTTGAAAATTCATGTGTTTTGTTGAAAAGTCGTCTTTTTTGGCAGAACATTAATATTTTTGTTTAAAAATTCATAATTGTAGTTGAAGTTTCATTTTTCTTGTTTAAAATTTATTTATTTCAGTTCAAGATTCATCAATTTATTTGAAAATTCATCACTTTGATTAAAAATTTAATTATTTTGTTGGAAAATCGATTTTTTTCGAAAATTATATATATATATATATTTTTAATGAAACTATTCCATTTTTGGTTGAAAATTGATCTTTTTTAGTTAAAAATCCAACTGCTTGGCTGAAAATCCGTATTTTTTAGTTGGAAATTCAACTATTTCGTTGCAACGAAATAGTTGAATTTTCAACTAAAAAAGACGATTTTTCAAAAAATACGTGAATTTTCAACGAAATAGTTGAATTAAGAAATAAAAAAATCAATTTTCAACCATAAACGGAATAGTTAAATTCTCATTAGAAACAAAAATTCTAAAAAAAAAAAAAAATTTTAAACAAAATAGTTAAATTTTCAATCAAGAATGTTATCACTAAGAAATTAAAATTAATTAATTGAAACTTCTAAAGATAAAAAAATCTGGGAAACCTGGAATTGTCAGGAAATTTTTATATACCTGGAAAAACCTGGAAATGTTAGGATTTTTTTTTAAGACAGGGAATTTTTTCGAGAGCGTGCTCAATTTTTCTTTTATTTTTCATACAAAATTCGTTAACAATTATTCTTCATTAGTGAACTATTATATTTTTGGTTGAAAATTGATATTTTTTAGTTGAAAATTCCACTATTTTCTGGAAAATTATTGTATTTTGTTGAAAAATCGTCTTTTCGGCAGAAAATTAATTTTATTGTTCAAAAATTTATCATTTTAGTTAAAGTTTCCTGTTTTTGGTTTGAAATTCAACTATTCAAGTTGAAGATTCATCATTTTAGTTGAAAATTCATTACTGTAATTGAAAATTTAACTATTTTGTTGAAAATTCGATTTTTTTTGTTGAACATTTTTTTTTAATGAAAATTTAACCATTCCATTTTTGGTTCAAAATTGATCTTTTTTCGTTCAAAATCCAACTGTTTGACTGGAAATTTGTCTTTTCCAGATGAAAATTCAACTATTTCGTTGAAAATTGATGTATTTTGTTGAAAAATTATCTTTTTGGCAGAAGATTAATCTTCTTGTTTAAAAATTTATCATTTTAGTTGAAGTTTCATCTTTTTGGTTCAAAATTTAACTATTCTTTACCATTCATTCAAAAATTCATCACTTTGATTGAAAATTTAACTATTTTGTTGAAAATTCGATTTTTTCTTTTTTTAAATTATTTTTGTTTCAATGAAAATGTAACTATTCCATTTTTGGTGAAAAATTGTTTTTTTTTTAGTTCGAAATCAACAATTTGGCTGAAAATGTATATTTTTTACTTGAAAATTCGTGTATGTTATTGAAAAATCGTCATTTTTGGTTGAAAATTGATCTTTTTTAGTTCAAAATCCAACTGTTTGGCTGAAAATTTGTCTTTTTCAGCTGAAAATTCATCTATTTCCTTGAAAATTAATGTATTTTGTTGAAAAATTATCTTTTTGGCAGAAAAATAATTTTCTTGTTTGAAAATTCATCATTTAGTTGAAGTTTTATCTTTTTGGTACGAAATTCAACTATCCCGTTTGAAGATTCACCGAATAATTTAAAAATTTATCACTTTGATTGAAAATTCAACTATTTTGTTGAAAATTCGACTTTTTTTTGTTTTGAAAATTTTTTTTTCAATGAAAATTCAAATATTCCATTTTTAGTTGAAAATTGATCTTTTTAGTTTAAAATCCAAATGCTTGGCTGGAAATTTGTCATTTTTATTTGAAAATTCAACTATTTCGTTGAAAATTCATGTGTTTTGTTAAAAAATCGTCGTTTTTGTTTAAAATTTTGTATCAATTGAATCAATTTTGAAACATTTCAATTAATTAAATTCAATTTGAAATTTGAAATTTTCAAATTATTGAAATATTATTATTAAATTAATTATTGAATTCAAAATAACTTTTCCAAATTCATAATTCTAGTTGAAGTTTCATCTCTTCTTTTTCAAATTCAACTATTTCAGTTGTAGATTCGATTTTTTTTTTATAAAATTTTTTTTTTTCTAATGAAAATTTAACTATCCTCATTTTTGGTTGAAAATTGATATTTTTAGTTCTAAATCCAAACGCTTGCCTGACAATTGGTCTGTTTTAGTTGAAAATTCAACTATTTCGTTGAAAATTAATGTATTTTGTTAAAAAATCGTCTTTTTGGCAGAAAATTAATTTTCTAGTTTGAAAATTCATCACTTCAGTTGAATTTTTATCTTTTTGGTTTAAAATTCAACCATTACAGTTGAAGATTTCACAATTTATTTGAAAATTCATCACTTTGATTGAAATATTCCATTTTTTAGTTGAAAATTCATCTATTTCCTCGAAATTTAACGTATTTGTTTGAAAAATTGTCTTTTTGGCAGAAAATTAATCTTCGTGTTTAAAAACTCATGATTTTAGTTGAAGTTTCATCTTTTTGGTTTAAAATGCAAATATTTCAGTTAAAGGTTCATCAGTTCAATCGAAAATTCATCAGTTTGATTGAAAATTTAACTATTCTGTTGGAAATTCTATTTTTTTAAATTATTTCTTCTCAAATGAAAATTCAACTATTCCATTTTTGGTTAACAATTGATCTTTTTTATTTCAAAATCCAACTGCTTGACTGAAATTTTTTTTTCAGTTGAAAATTCAACTATTTCGTTGAAAATTCATGTGTTTTGTTGAAAAATCGTCTTTTTTGGCAGAAAATTAATCTTCTTGTTTGAAAATCAAAGATTCATAATTTTAGTTGAAAATTCATCACTGTGACTGACAATTTAAATATTTTGTTAGAAATTCCATTCTTTGTTGTTGAAAATTAATTTTTTTAAATAAAAATTTAATTATTCCATTTTTGGCTTCGCTAAAAATTTATCTTTTCTAGTTCAAAATTTTACTATTCGATTGAAAATTTATGAATTTTATTCAAAAATCGTCATTTCTGGTTGAAAATAATTCTTTTTGTTTGAAAATTCATCATTTTCAATTTTGAATAATTTCGAGGACGATCAATGATACGTGAAAACCCAGAAATTTTCAGGTGGTTTCAGAGCAGGATTGTTTTCGACAAACTCAAGTTGACCCATAGAAATATTTTAAAAATTAAAAAAAAAAACAAATTTCAAATTTTGATTCATCTCGAAAACGGTGAGAGATTGGCAAAAACTAACCAAATTTTCACGGTTTGATGAAAGCCCTCGACCAACCGGAACCAACATAGTAAAGTAGAGAAGAGTAGAGTATTTCCAAAATTGTAAAAAAAAAGTTAAATGATCTCGAAACAAGGGGTAGTCTTCGCTTATCCCAAACTGACGGAGTAAAAAGATTTTCAAATGGAAAAAATTTTCATTTTGAATCATTTCCAAAGCGGTGAGACATACGCAAGAATTAAAAAAATATATTATTATTTCCTGGTTTGGGACCGTAAGAGCCCCTGACGCTTGGGTGTTTGTTGCGTCCCGCTGTGAGCCTAAAGGTGTTCGCACAAGAAAATCCGTTTCAGTGCGCTGCAGACGTCTCAAGGACGTGCCGTCCGCGCACGAACTCATAACGCCAACCAATCGCGTGCAACCTGTCGTGCTGCTGTAGTCCGAGCTGTAGTATGTCGCTACTTATGCTAGTACGCAACGCACTTGAGTAAGTGCTGCCACGGACCGTAGCAGTACGGCAAGTTGCACGCGATTGGTTGGCGTTATGCGTTCGTGCGCGGACGGCACGTCCGTGAGACTTCTCCAGCGCACTGCAACGAATTTACTTGTGCGAACAGCTCAAGCGTGACCCCAAAGCCCAATAAAATTTAGGTATCGGGTAATAAATCATCGCGTGATGATCTTTATTGATAATGGGCGGAGCCTATAGCGTTCTTCGCTTGCGAGACGAAACCGCCATTCAATTATTCAATTACTCTATTTTCAAATACCAGCGGGTCTTGACCAGCACCGCGTTTGATCGAGCCGTGACTCTTGCGTCTGTCAAGTATTATTTTAGAATAGGCAATTTATCCCATGTTTGCTTTTTTTTATCTCCGTGAAAAGGGGCTCAAACCGTTTTTGTGATAATTTGTTTCACCGTGGTTCTTCATATCATTTTAAACTTATAATGTATTCTTTTCATCAGCATATATGGCCACGGAACGTGTCTGGTGAAGTGACTTCGCGAGGATCACTTCCAATCATTCGAACTGACTACATTGATGACTATAGAAACGTCCATTGTTCTCTAAATCCAGATATTTATTTTTTGTATCGGGGGGTTAATTCCAAAATCAGCACTGCGTGCCTCCACAAATGCTAATTCAGGCGAGAATGTACTCGTAGAACCAAGTCTGGCGTATTGATTTAAAGTTTATAAGTCGTCACTGAAAAAGGTTAGAGACTAAATTGTAAGTTGAACTCATTGTCTCTTTATTTTCATTCAAGAAGATTTTTATATTTATCGGTTTCTATGTCTGGGCGGAGGAATGTCGTTGACTGGATGCATGAGTTAGTTTGCGTATTGACAAATTTTAATTATCCATATAATTGTCTCAACTGGGACTCATTATCACCCGCTATTACATATTTATCTCAATTGAATGATAAATATAAATTATCATATAACGTATGATTCATGCCTCCTCTGTTTTCTTATTTTGAATTTACTTAGATATCATTACGACAGTCTTTCCAAATTCTATTAAGCTTCAGGACTCCAAATAAATTAAAATCTAGAGTCTTTGAAGTAGATAAATAAAGGAAGAAAGAAAGTACGTAACGATAAAAAATCCGTTAAACTGGTGAATACTAATGCGTCCGTCTTACTCGAATTGACCGATAATCGTCGCAATTGACAACTATTCGCTCTTCCGAAGAGACAGAGATGAGAGAAGGGGTGGTGGAGTTTATCTTTTTCTGCATAATAGTCTGAATGGGACTGTGGTTGGTGTAAGTTCAGTAGCTACTTACCCCACGACCGAATTTCGCTTCGTTGAAGTTAAGTCAACATCTGATGGTGTTTTAATGGGAGTATTTTATAAAACAGCCAATGCCTCCTGTTACCGAGCGGGACGGTTCCTCTGTCGTAAGGCGAATGAGAAGCGGGGTAAACAAATCACAAGACCACTTAGAATTTTATAACACTATATTTTCCTTCATTCATTAACTTTTACAAACGTCTTCCTGCCCTTTTCCTAGGATAACTAGGTTCTCTGATCCCAATCTCCTTCACCCGTTCTTCCTTCATTACAGGTACACTTCGGGACCTCCGGTCTCGTCACACCTCTGGAGGCACACTTGGGGACCTCCGGTCTCGTCACACCTCTCGAGGCACACTTCGGAACTTCGGTCCCGTCGCACCTCCCGAAGTACACTTCGAAACCCTCGGTCCCTTCTCACCTCCAGAGGCACACTTCGAGACCCTTGGTCTCGTCTCACTTCCTCCTCCAGGGCATTCCTTGGAGATCGGGATCCCTTTTCTCTTCATCCACACCAACAAGCAATGCTGCCATCAGCTCAAACAAACAAGACTGTCGACAATCAACGTTCACAACATCAGCCCACCACGCGATCATAACATCCAGTGGGGCATCAAGAATCCACAATCCCCAGTGCTTGCTGCATTACCCCGAAGAGATTATGATGATCAAAGTATCGTCTGCGTCGCCTATAACGTGTTAGCCCTGACTCGTGAGTAGATAAAGCAGTTCATCCACTACCATGGACTACATCAGGGGTGATAAAATGCCTCCCTGTTGACCAACATGTGGCAGGTATATTCCACGACTGCAGTTGGCACACCATGTGCGATCATGACCGCCCTGATCAACTCTCGAGAGGTATAGTTGAAGGTTCCTTCGATATCCATAAAGGTTCCAATCGCGAAGCCTTTCTACATCAGTCCTTCGATTAGGTTTACTGCTCCACTTAAGGTCGTTCCGCTCAAGTTACCAACCCTATAGGCGTATTGCTCATTGTGGAGTGGCCTACTTGATAAGAGCTTGTTGCGGGTATACCTGTCTGTAAGTTTTTCCACAGTTTTTAGTTTGAAAGACATGAGGCTGATGGAACGGTAATCCTTGGGTTAAGCACAACCGATCCTGCCTGCTCTCGGAATGAAGACTACTCTCATACCTCTCCATGCCGTCGGGACATGTCTCAGTGTCAGACTAGCCCCATTAAGTCTCACGAGCGGTCCTATGATCATTTCTCCAGCCTCCTGTAAGAATACAGGATATATGCCATCCAGGCCAGGAGATTTATATGGACTGAAAGACTTCAGGGCCCACCTGACCCTAGAGAGGGCAACCATCTCGTGAACTAGCCGCCGTTTTGAGTCCAGTTGAACCACAGGCGGCTTTGGTTGCCTTAGAGGTGTCGCCCTCTTGTCTTCAGACCTTATGGAGCCCTGAAAAGGTGTCTTGATCAAGTGAGCCAAGGTCTCCTCGTCCGGCACTGAGTATCTATAATCGGGTAATTTGAGAGTGCCGAGAATAGCATCGGGATCACGAGAGAGCAGATTGTCCAGTCTAGCCGCCTCTGCTCCTTTTCTCGATGTCTGTTCAAAAGTTGGTCCAGCTTTCTTGCTTCGCCTTACATATTGCACCCCTGTATTTATCCCTAATCGTCGTGAGTGAGATCTATAGTTGATCCGTTTTCCCAGTACTGGCACGTCTGAACCTCTCTCTGGTTTCTCTTCAAATCTCTTCGAGTTTCCCGTTCCACCAGTTTGCCTCCCCAGAATTTTTTACTCTTGCGGCTCGACATTTACTTTCATAAGTACTTTTGACGGCCTCCGTGAAAATATTGGTTTCCATCTCCAGGGTGTCCACGTCTCTAACTGACCTGTTTACCTCCAAAGTTTAAAATGCAACTTTTGGCTCGTAAATTACCTTTTCTTTTGAAAAATCATATTTCCTGGTTAAAAATTCAGCAGTGTGGTCTTATATTACACCAGTTGATTACAAAATTTCTTTTCTGTTCAAAATTCATAATTTTTGTTGAAAATTAAACTATTTATTTGAAAATTTAACTATTCTGTTGTAAATTTGATTATTTTGTTAAAAATTAATACTATCTGAAATGTGGCTATTGCATGTTTGGTTGAAAATTTGTCCTTTATTTGTAAGTAGAAAATTGGACTATTTGGTGGAAAATTAACGTCGTTTGTTGAAAATTTGTCTATTTGGGTAGAAAATTTATCTTGCTTCTTTTTTTGTTGAATTCAATTTTTTGAAAATTAGTTATTTTTTTCTTGAAAGTTAGTCTTATAAATTAAAAATTTAACGGTCACATCTTTGGTGAAAAATTCATCTCTTTTGGTTGAAAATTCCACTATTTCATTAAAAAGTCCTATTTCTTGATTAAAAATTAACTTTTGAAATTTCCCTTTTTTCGGGTGAAAAGTGAAATATTTTCTGAAACATTCGAATAATCGGCTTAAAAACACAAATATGTATTTAAAAAGTCGTCTTTCAGGTCGAAAATTCAACTTCTTACCTAATAGTCGAACTACTTTGTTGTAAATTCATTCTTTGTAAAAAATGCATATTTTTTGTTAAGAATTTATCTTTAAAAAATAAACTTTTTGGTTTAAAATTCGAATCTCGGATTGAATATTGAACTTTTTCTTGCGAGCTGATTTATTTTTTGAAGATTCAATATTGTAGTTGAAAATTCATATGTTTGGTTGAAAATTGATCTATTTTGCTAAAAAAAAATTTTTTTTTGGTTGAGAGTTAATTTCCTTCACAAGTGTTGTTACGAGTTTCAACATTTTTAATTTTCATCTTAAATTTGTGATTAGAGACACGAAAAAACCCCGTAGTTCCAAATTTCATGGAAATCAGCCAGTTTCTTCAATTCTCCACAAATCTGGGCCATTTAGAAAAAAAATGGCAAATTATTTTTATTTTAATGCAAAATTTGTGATCCGAAACCCAAACTTGTTTATTTTTTGTCTTCAGAATTGTGATCAAAACCCAAAAAAGCCCGAGTTCTGAGTCTCGTAGAAATCTTCTAATTTATTGAATTTTCAAAAAATTTGAGTCATTTAGATTAAAAATATCGAACTTTCTAATTTTGGCGTTAAATTGATCAGAAATTCGTGAAAAAAACCTAGTTCTGAGTCTCGTACAAATGTATAAGATTTCTCGCAGGATGTAATTTGATAGAAATTTCCAATATTATGAAACGTAGGATTTGATGGATTTTTTTATTTGTATAAATTGCTAGAAATTCCCGAAACTTTATAAGATAGGATTCAAACCAAGTTCTGCGAGGATAAGGTTTAATAGAGCTTTATTGAGAAACTGGTAATAGAAAATTATACGATTCTCTGACGTTGCAAAATATTTGCAAGTTCTTTTGCTCCCGCCAATCCAGAAGCTGCGTGGTTCTCCAAGACTTGGGTTAATTATTCAAGATAGCTTAAGCTTAAGAATAGATTCTGCCTCTTTTTCTCTTTTATTCTATGTACTTTTTAAAATCGAGACCATCCTGAAGAATCCTGAAACCTCCAGACCTGATGAGAGACTTCAAGAAGCAAATGGGATGTCTTCTGTCAATTGGAGTAGCTCAACCCATTTCAAATTTTCCCGCCAATCCTACTGCTGTGTGCCAACTTACTCCTGTCCTACTGGTCTTACCCCAATATTCATTGTACATCTTGAAATGCAACTAAGATTCAAATTTTTGTTTGACAATTGATTTCCTGAATAAATTATTCGCCTCGGAGCGGAATTCATGATCTCTTTTATTGGTTAGGTTTATTGTCGATCCCGGCAATGCGAGTGGGACCTCTGTAACTCAGGCCTGGACATCACTGGCAACATTTCTGGTGCTATGGTCCCTAATTTGGATTAAGTCTTAGTAGGAATTTAGTAGTCAGCTTGTTTGATCATATACTTTGGAGAGGACGTCTTGGACAGTAATTCAACATCATTCGGACCGAATTGGTTGACTACTTATCACCAAATTCAGAAGAGACTATTTTGCTGGACACAGTATTGTCCTTTATAGTCACATCCCTGAGAGCCTATTTCGTCTCTTCAAACTTTCCATAGTAACGCCAATCACGAAGCGCCATTTCAACCAATCAGGATTCAGCCGGTTGCTGAAGAAGAAAACGACGCCTGAGGAAGGACTCTCATGTTTCGTCAAGCAGATTCTGGAGCAGCACGCGTCGTCGAGTATCTCGTGAATATTGTTAATTTTTAAGTCAAATATTATTGTAAAGTTGTCTTCAATACTAGAGTTGGTCTTCCGAAGTTTCATAGATACGCTGTGAACTTCATCCAATTATGAGTTAGGATTCATTTTGTGATCTAGAAAGATATTCTCTACAATAACGTGTGGCCCTTTTTGTTCTGCTGTTTGATTAGTTTCTTCTCGAATATTTCGCAGACCGTTTCCAGAATATTCCTGACTGGATTAATTTATTTCTATTTCGTGAATATCTAATATTTCAATTGTATTAATATTGTTGAATTTTTGTCACACGGTTCCCTCATGCTAATTTCTTTTATTTGTCTCGATATTAGTTCAATTATGTCCCTTTGTTCCCTAATATTATTTAAGATCTCTATATATGTTATTGTGTTTTGTGATTTATATTTAGATTTTATCATGAAGTGCCAAATTATACCGTTTTTTGAAATTATAATAATTCTTGAATTATCCTACGTTCCCCTGAATTCAATTAAGAAATTAGTCTCCATAACCTCCAAAAATATGTTTAATATCCGAATTTAATCATGTTATGAAACCCATTTGTTATGTCTTGGAAAATCGAGACGAAAGATCAAATTTCGTTCAGAAAATTAGTTCATCCCTCCATTTTGTGTGAAAATTTTGTCTTCCCCTCAACTCAATTGTTGCTGTCCTTCAATTATTTTTATTATAACCCCAATTGTAACTAGAAATTATTTATTCTATTTAATTTTTTTTTGTATTCCGATTTAAAGAATACCATTTTCCAGAGACGGGGCTCAAGTAGTCCGTCCTTTAATTTCCAATTCACTCATTTCAACTTTTTAATTTATTTTGAAGTATTTTTCTTCGAAATCATCTTCTAAAAAGGATAAGTAGAGAATGTAATTTTTATCAGAAATTAGTGCCGAAGTTCTGAACTGTTTCGAATAAATTGGTTCGGTTATGGAATGAATGAATAAATTCGAAGTTCGAAGATAATTATTTATTTTAAATAATCACATCAATTCTTCATACATTATCACGTCTGCTCAGAGGAAATCTATCCAATAATGGAACTCTATGATAACTATAAAGATCTGCGTTACCTAAACGCTACCTCTAGTATTGTTCGTTCACCTATCTATATTCTTGGATAAGCGCATCGATAGCCGCGACCGTTTCCGCGACCGACGTGTCGACCTTCTCAAATGTAATGCTAACCCCGCTTTCGGATACTATGTTATTATTGAGATCTTGTTTCTGGTTCTGTTCCCTAACAGTTAATTCTTGTATGAGGTGAGCTAAGTGCTCACGCTCGCCTGGTGGAATAAATTAAAATACCGGAGACTGTAAATAAGAAGCATCTGTAAATTCTGGAGACCAAGTTGACCGCGCAATCCGATCTGGTTGTCGGGGATTCGTACGGCTATTTTCCAAACCTGGCCACGGCGCCGTCGCGTAGACTCACTTCTGGCATTCACTAAAAGAAACAAAAAACACAAAAAAAAGAATGAATTTCACTTCGGCAAAATCAATGAGGATTTTCCAAACGGATGAGCATTCCCTCCGGTGGAAATCAGATTTACAAAAAAAAAACAGAAATAAAATACTCACTGCCTATAGATTGAAAAGGAAGGAAAACAAAATGTGTTCACTCCACAATGGTGAATCTTGAGAAATTTCTGAAGGGGCTTTATATTGGCTTACCACAGCGAACCTGGGTTATGCCTATGAGAATCTTAGCAAGGCTAGGATGGACTGATTACTCTCTTGGCAGGGCTGGCGGAGGCATATCTTTCTAGCAACGCTAGTTCATTTTAGGAACGCACCAGAGAAAACTGGTGGATACCTTTTTTCGCTCCAAAGGCTTGGAGGATAGCTCGCCAGTCAAGCTGGCGCACGAGTGACGTTTAGGGATGGCCAAGTCGATTCCGATTCCTTCGAAGAATTGATTCTTGGCGTCGATTCTTCGATTCTTCGGAATCGATTCTTGGTTTTAGGAAATCGATTCTTCGTCGGAATCGCCATCGATTCCGATCATCGAGTTAAGAGAAAATAAATTTTCGTTTTCCTAAAGAAAAAAAACCTAATTAATTGAAAGTTTATAAATTTTCTTAAAAAAACATCAAAACATGAATTGAAATTTATATTTGTTGCATTGGTTTTAATTTTTACAACAAACCTCTCAAAAAACCATTTGAAATTTTTAATTTACGCGGGCTTTTTGAGAAGCGGGGAGTGGTGAAATCATGGGTGAAATACTAGAATAGGAATCGAAGAATTGGAATCGAAGAATCGATTCCTACCTTCGATTGCTCGGAATCGACGCATCCGGCGGAATCGAGGAATCGAAGAATCGATTCTCACTGAGCGTTACCCATCCCTAGTGACGTTCTCAAAAAAAAAAAAATATATGAGAAAAATTTGACATGGCAGGAAGTTGAATTGACGTTTTATGTAGGTTGAAAAAAAAGCCCGCAAGCGGGAAAAAACCACAAAATCTGATCATTTATTTTAGGTAAAAAGAGTAAAGAAGTAGAGAGGAAAGGTGTTTAGTGGGGTCGAAAAAGTGACTTATTTCATGAGAAAGTCTTTTGGCATCGCATGCTTGCGAAGAGGATCGTTATTATATTTCCCTAAAGAGGAAATATGTTCAAAAGATGATAATGATGCAGATTCATAAAATTTTGTGGCGGTTTCTTTGATATATTCTGAAATGTATGGTAATTGAAATTCTCTGTGGAGGACAGAATGCTTGGTATATCTGGGTGTTTTGGTGATACGTCTCAGAAATTTATTTGGAATGATCTGAATGTCTTTAATATTGGTTTTTGACGCACCTCCCCAGATTGTACAAACGTAATTTATGATAGGTCGGACAAACATTTTGTAGATTAGGATTCCATAATCAGGATTTAGACTCGAGTGTCTATTAATAATAGGATTGAGGCGAGACATGACCCCGAGGGCTTTCCCTTTAGTTTCCTGGATATGCTGCTTCCAATTGAGACGTTTATGTAGTTTACCCCCTAAGTATTTTATAGAGCTTTTCCATTCTATTGGTTCATTATACATTTTGGGTGGATCTATTTTGACTGGCTTTCTGACTGAGAAAAGAATTGCTTCTGACTTTGCTACGTTAATTTTAATTCTCCAAAGCTTAGCCCATGCCTCACTAATTTCAAGAGCTTTGTTAAGTAGTTTTAAGATTTTCGGGACTGACCAGGAAGAAGTAAATAGTGCAGTGTCATCTGCATAAAATCCAATTGAAACTTCGGGGACCTCAGGGATGTCGCTCACGTAGATAATAAAGAATACCGGACCTAGAATGCTGCCTTGGGGCACACCCGCTCGGATGGGTTTTTCTTTTGAAAGTGTCTGGCCGATTTTGACTGAGAATTTTCTGTTGGAAAGATAAGAGTGTATAAAATGGATAAACCCTCTTGGAAAATTGTAATTTATTAGTTTTCTGAGCAGTTCTACATGCCAGACACTGTCAAAAGCTTTTTCTACATCGAGGAAAACAGCTCCAGTATGTTTTCGTCGATTGAAATTGAAGCTAATGGCTTCGGTGAGCTTGAGCATCATGTGCTGCGTTGAGTGACCTTTTCTAAAACCGTACTGCTGAGGTTTAATGATGCTGTTTTCCTCGAGGTGAAAGTTTACGCGATTGAGTATTATTTTTTCAAAAATTTTGCTCATCGTATTAAGAAGACTAATGGGCCTGTAGCTAGTTGGATGATATGGATCCTTGCCTTTTTTCTGTAAAACTAAAATGTGAGCTATTTTCCATGAGTTAGGAAAGTAGCTTAGTTGAATACATGCATTGTAAATAGTGGCCAGGAGTGTGAGACATGAGATCGGAGGTTTTTTCAGGACTTAGTTTGAAATTGAATCAGGGCCGGGAGCTTTGTTGGTTTTAGTAGTTTTAATTTGTTTTGTTAGTTCCTTACGGGTTATTTTCTTGAAATCGTCCGTACTTGGGACTTTGAGATACTCCGAGACAATTTTTTCACATTCCGTGATGTGTTGTGGGTCTGATGGTTCATCGTGTGGTGAAAAATTACTTTCATAATTTTCTGCTAGGAGATTTGCTTTATCACTGGGGGAGAGTGCAAAGGTTTTATCGGATTTTTTAAGAGGGGGAATATTAGTTTGAGGTTTGGTGAGACTATTGTGTTCCAATTACTGCATCTGTGTTCTTGAATTTTAATCGCGATAGTTCTTTGAAGATAATTTATAGTGCTTTTGCGGATACAGCTTTTAGTTTTCCGATGCGTTTGGCAAAGTTTATTACGAGTTTTTATGAGGTCTTCTATCTCAGGGCTGAGAGGTGGATCGTATTTATTGAACGTAGTCAGAGGGACTGCAGTGTGAATAGCGGTTTTTATGCTACATGTGAAATCAGTAATGGCTTCATCTATGTGAGTAGTGCTTTGGAGTGTGGGTTCGAAATTTAGTTGAGATTCTAAGGTTGTGGTAAAAGTCTGCCAGTTGGCTTTTGCAAAGTTATAGCGAGGTACGTCCGGAGATTTTTCACAGCTAGTGTAAAGGCTAAGAAGAATTGGTCGATTATGGTTATTGGTCGATTATGGTCGAGTATAGTTCGTTTATAGTTATAGTGTCGTGGTTGTAATGATTATTTTTAGTAATTACAAAATCAATGAGGTCGGATTTATGTTTAATATTATGGGGAAAGAAGGTATGTGAATCTGGTGCGGAGACAGACAGATTCTTGTCAATTATGAAATCGAAAAGTTGTTTTCCAATTTCGTTCGTCATTCTACTATTCCACGCTAGATGTTTGGCGTTGAAATCACCTGCAGCAATAACTGAGGGTGCGAGTCCGAAGATTTTTCTATAGTCATTTCTGACGAAATCGCGGGATGGGGTCTGGTAAAGAGAGACAATTGCATACGGATTCCCGTGTATCTTTATTTCTATAGCAGTGGCTTCGAGGGAGTCGAGTTTGGGAATTATTAATTCGTGGTGTACTATATTTTCTTTAATTAAAATTGCTGTTCCCCTGTTAGTGTTGTTTCTATATATTTTGTAGCCACGTAGTTTAATTTGAAGGGATTCGCGGACTAGAGTTTCGCTGAGCAGACAAATTGTAATGTTGTTTTTATAGAGGTAGGTGGATAATTCGTGTCTTTTCTGTAGTATTCCCTGAGCGTTCCAAACAATGATTTTAAGAGTTTCATTATTGAGTACTGCCATTTTCAAGGGCAATTGCTAATATACTAGTTATAATCTCGGCTGTTTGCTTGATAGCTTCATTCATGCTAATGTTTCCTCCCATTATCTCGGTTGTTAAATCCGTGGCTTTTTTTTATTAAGATAACTAGATTAACTTTAATATCTTTAGAAGGTGTATTCTTGACAGCCGCGATTACTGGACCAAAGTTTTGTTCCGCAATGCGAAGGGTGTCGGTGTAAGGTTTTTTGGCTTGATTTTGAGTCCGTTTTGTAGCTTTTGGATTATTTTGTTTTTCAGTCGCGCGTTTTGAGGTTACTTTGGTGCTGTATAGTATTTTATTCTGTACACGCGGGGGGTTAGCGGGGGCTATTTGTTCTTTCGAGTGGCTTTGGATTGGCGGAAACAGTGGTGCAAGGAGCTTGCTGGGAACAGTATCCTTTAGATTATTATGAGGTTTGGAATGAGGGTTTCTAGTAGGCTTTCTAGAGGCTTTTTTAAATGCTGCGTAGCCTTTGTAGTTAGCTGGGTGGTCTTCCTTGCAATTAGCGCAGGTAGCCGGTGTCTGGCGCTCTTTTTTGCAGCTAGAGCTAGTCTGCGCGTCCCCACATTTAACGCAGCGTGGGGTAGCGTGGCACATGTCGGCAACGTGATGAAACCTCTGACAGTTAAATCACTGAGAGGTTTCTTTCGGTTTGACATAGGGCTCTACTTTAATTTTTAAAAAGGCTAGACACTGAAGTTTAAGCAATTATTTTGCTTGTGGTGTATTGGGGACTGTAATTAAGATCATTGGCATGGCTTTTTTAGTTTGCCGGTTACGCATGCGGCTGGCTGTGGTAATTGCGAATCCCTCTTCCTTGAGTTTGTCATGAATCGAGGTTTCCGGATAAGCAATGGGAATGTTCCTTATCACGAGTTTGATGGGGGGTGCCTCGAAATTTTTATATAGATAATACTGGAATCCTTGGCTTTCAAGGTTAGTTATGATCGTGCGATAATCTTCCATGTGGGACACGCGAACAGAATAAACATCAGAGCCGATGCTATATACTATTGGTTTATATTTAGTTGAGTCCCTAAGTATCTTATGAAGGCCTGTATAGGGGTGGTTTGCCTCGTCAATGATGACGTTGATTGGGGGTATTTTTCTCGGTAATATTTTTTGTTTGGAATTTGCCGCGATTGGGTCTTTTTTAGCGTTAGTATCTGGTGGATTGGCAGTGGTCTTGCCGTTGCTAGATGCAGTGGACGAAATAGATTTTATCGAACCTGTTCCTGTTCTCCTCCGTTTCCTTGACGAGGCGACTGTCCAGGCGTCGTCATCCATAGCCTCTACGGTGTTTGTTCCAGTTGACTCCGATGGCGGATTACTTCCTCCAGGATTGGAAGCCATGGTTGCCTCGGCTTCTTGGGTTGCTTCTTCTCGAGGTCGGTAGTCGATCAATTTGATGCGTCTGATAGACCAGAATCTATCAATCTATCATGAGCATCAAACAATCTAACAAAAACTGATGCTAGCCAGGGGCATAGCCCCACACGTCTATAGGGAGAGGATCATGTTCATGGACAAACAAGAAATCCCTCGTAAAAATAAACTTAAAGGCCCTGAAAAGGGCTGATGGTTAGCGAAATCGTAACGACAATCGATAATCAATCATTCAGCAATCATTCAGTGACGTTCTCTGGCCGTGCGCGTCCTCTTATAACCCGTTCCCCTCCTTGGCTCGCGCTGGGCGGTGTTTGAAGGCCCCGCGGCGGGGACCGCCGGTCTATCCCATTGGTCGTTTCGAGTCACGTGTCCTTTCGACTCGACCGAGTGGGGCTCGCTGAACGCGTTCAGCGGTGGCTGACGGTAGTTTCACGCGCATTCGATATTAAGAACGCCAAATAACGTTTAGTGGCGCGTTACAATGCCGAAGTTCTGAACTGCTTTGAATGAATTGGTTCGGTTATGGAATGAATGAATAAATTCGAAGTTCGAAGATAATTATTTATTTATTTTAAATAATCACATCAATTCTTCATTTAATCTAGTTTGGTTTTGTCGGATTAAGCTGAAGATGCGCGGGAACAATATAAACTCCAGTTCGTGTTCGTACAGTTCTGAAATTTTTTGGTAGATCTTCAGGTGCACCAGGTGATGGTGGTGGGCTTCTGTCCAACAGCGCAAAATGAGCTTTGGGGTCACGATGATTTGACTGTGGACCATGGTGATAATACGCATGAAGAAATTCATTCTGATTATTGTCATAACCATTATTATTATTATTATTATCATTGTTCTTGTTACTGTTCTTGTTACTGCTTTCTCCAAATCCCCACATCGGCTTCCCTGACTCTCCACCTGATTTCAAACAAAGAAAATAAAGATTTATTTGGATTTTGTACACTGACAAAATAACAATTTTAATCATTTTCAATAATTACTTCGCGGGTCCTAAAGCCAATTTGATTAATTACAAATAAAATTTACTTTTTGTAGATTTAAATAATAATTATAAAGAAAACTTCGAATCTGAAGAATTTGAAACTTAAAGTTTTCTAAAGTAGAAAAATGTCAAATTTAAAACATTTTGAACTCGAAGTTTTCAGGAATGTAAAATTAAAACTAGAGGCTTTTGAAGAATTAAAAAATTTTGATTTTATTTTTAATTTATTTATTTAAAATTTATTGAAATATTTTCAGAGTATTCAAAATGCCGCAAAATCATTGAAATCCTCTGGAAACTTTTTTGAAATCTCTTCAATTTCTTCAAGCCTGCTGAAAATTCTTTGGAACCTTTTAAAACCCTGAAATCTTTCAAATTCTTTGAAAGTATTTCAATTTATTAATATCTATGGGAAACTTAAAAATTTCTTGAAATATTGAACAATACGATGAAATTTTTCGAAATTCCATCAATTTATTGAAATCTATTGAAAATTCCTTGGAATCTTTTAAAAATCCAACATTCTTTTAATTCCTTTGAAATAACTCTAATTTATTGAAAAATCTTGGCAAACTTTGAAAATACCAGAAGATTCGTCGAATCTATGAAAATATACAAAATTACTTCAAATCTTTTTAAATATTTTCGAATCGATGAAAACTTTTGAACTCTTGGAAATTCCTCGGAAGATTTAAAATTATACTAAATTTTTTTTCAAATCTCCTCAATTTCTTGAAGCCTATTAAAAATTTTTTAAATCTATGAAAATACCCTAAAACATTTAAAATCTCTTGGAATCCTATCAATTTACTGAAATCTAATAAAAATTTCTTGGAATCTTTTTAAATACCCTAAAATAATTTAAATCCTTTGAAATCTTTTTCAATATGTCAAAATTTTTTAAGTTTTTGAAAATTCCTTGGAACCTTTAAAAATATACTACATTTTTTTAAATCCCATCAATATCTTGAAATCTATTGAAAATTCTTTGGAATATTTCAAAAACCCTAAAAATTTTTTAATCTTTTGGAATCCCTTCAATTCATTGAAATCTATTGAAAATTCCTTAGAATCTTTAAAAAATAACCCTAAAATATTTTAAATCCTTTTAAATCCCTTCAATTTCTTAAAATCTATAAAAATTCCTTTCAGTTTACAGAAATCTTTTGAAAATTTATTTAATTTTTTTTAAATACCCTGAAATATTTCAAGTCCTTCAAATCCCTGGAATTTATTGAAATCTGTTGACAATTCCTTGGAGTCTTTAAAAAAACCTAAAATCCCAGAAATCCTTTAGAATCCCTTCAAACCATGTTTACTGTATGCTTTTAGGGTCGCTGAATCTGAATCCGAGGTCAAAAAAATCCCATCACGTCAGGGTTCTAACAAAAACTAAAAAAATCTCATGAAAAACATGCTTTCGCGTCTGGAGGTGAGAAAATGTTTGATATACATTTTTTAAGGGTCGCTGATTCCGAATACGAGGTTCGAGAAACCCCAGCCCGTCAAGATTCTGACACTACCTCAAGAAAACCTTATAACAAATCTTTTTTTGAGTCTGTAGGTCGGACCATGTTTACTACATATTTTTGGGGTCGCTGAGTCCGAATCCGAGGTCGAAAGAACCCCATCACTTCAAGGTTCTGACACAACCTCAAGAAACCTCATAAAAAATCTTCTCTCGCGTCTGGAGGTCAGAGAAAGTTTACTATATGTCTTGAGGGTCGCTGATTCCGAATCCGAGGTCCAAAAAACCCAGCACGTCAGGGTTCTGACATAACCTCAAAAGAACTCATGACAAAAATTTTCCGGGTCTGAAGGTCAAACCATATTTACTAACAGGTTTTTAGGGTCATCCGACTCAGGTGTATGACACACGCAAGCCTTTTACGATGCAGAGATTCGGATCCTCAGGATTCGGATTCAGCGACCCCGAAAACGTATAATAAACATGGTCTGACCCCCGGACTTGAAAAAAAATGTTATGAGGTTGTTTGAGGTTATTTTAGAACTCTGATGTGTTGGGATTTTTTGGACCTCGGATTCAGATTCAGCGACCCCGAAAACACACAGTGAACATGTTCGGACCTCCAGACCCGGAAGAAGATTTTTCATTAAATTTTTTGAGGTTATGTCAAAACCTGACGTGCTGGGGTTTTTTGAATCTTAGATTCGGATTCAGCGACCCAAAAACATATGGTAAACATGGTCTGACCTCCAGATAAAAAAAAAAGATTTGTTATAAGGTTTCAAGGTTATGTCAGAACCCTGACGTGCTGGGGTTTTCCGGACCTCGGATTCGGATTCAGCGACCCCAAAAACATATATTTAACTTGGTCTGACCTCCAGACCCAAAAAAATATGTTTTGTGTGTGCTATTATGTATAAAATCCTTTAAAATCTCAGCCATTTAATTGTCTATTGACAAATCCTAGGAATATTTTTTAATAACCTAAAATATTTAAAACCATTCGAAATCTTTTGAAATCCCTTGACATTTTTTTCGCAACCCTTAAAAATGCCGCAATTTTTTTGAAATCCTTTCGATTTCTTAAAATGTATTAAAAATTCTTGGAAATCTTGTAAAAACCCTGAAATCTGTTAAGCCCTTTAAAATCCCTGTAATTTATTTAAATCTATAGAAAATACCTAGGAATATTTTTAAATATCCTAAAATATTCAAAATTCATCAAAATATTTTAAAATCCCTTGAAATTTTTGAAACCCTCGAAAATTGTTTGGAACCCTTAAAATACTGTAAAATTTTTCGAAATCCCTTCAGTTTATTAAAATTTCTTGGAATCTTTTAAAAACCCTAACATTTTTGAAATCCTATGAAATCCTTCCACTTTATTGAAAATTCCTTGGAACCCTTAAAAGTACCGTATAATTTTTTGAAATCCTCTCGATTTCTTGAAGTCTAATGAAAATTCTTGGAAATCTGTTGAAAACCCTAAACTCTTTTAAGGCGTTTAAAATCCCTGTAATTTATTTAAATCTATTGAAAATACTTATGAATGTTTTAAAATATTCACAATTCATCAAAATATTTTTAAATCCCTTAAAATTTGTTAAGCCCTTGAAAATTCCTTGAGACTTTCAAAAATACAGTAATTTTTTCAAAATCCCTTCAGTTTATTAAAATTCCTTGGAATCTCTTAAAAACCATTACATTTTTGAAATCCTTACACTCTATTGAAAATTCCTTGAAACACTTAAATATACCGTAAAATGGTTTGAAATCCTATCGATTTCTTGAAATCTCATTGAAAATTCCTTGAAACCCTTAAAAATACCGGAAAAAATTTTGAAATCCTTTCAATTTCTTGAAGTCTATTGAAAATTTCTGGAAATCTTTTGAAAACACTCAAATCTTTTGAGCCCTTTGAAATCCCTTCAATTTATTGAAATCTATTGAAAATTCCTTGGAATATTTAAAAATATCCTAAAATATTTAAAATTCATCAAAATCTTGTAAAATCCCTTGAAATTTTGTGAACCCTTAAAAATTCCTTGAAACTTTTAAAATACTGTAAATTTTTTTGAAATCCCTTCAGTTTATAAAAATTCCTTAGAATCTTTCAAAAACCCTTAAAATTTTGAAACCCTTTGAAATCCTTTCACTTTATTGAAAATTCCTTGGAACCCTTAAAATACTGTAAAATCGTTCGAAATCCCTTCAGTTTATTAAAATTCCTTGAAATCTTTTAAAAACCCTAAAATTTTTGAACTCCTTTGAAATCCTTTCGCTTCATTGAAAATTCCTTGGAACCCTTAAAAATACAGTAAAATTTTTTGAAATCCTTTCGATTTCTTGAAATCTATTAAAAAATCTTTGAAATCTTTTAAAAACCCTCAGATCTTTTGAGCCCTTTAAAATGCCTTCAATTTATTGAAATCTATTGAAAATTCCTTGGAATATTTTTAAATATCCTAGGATATTTAAAATTCATCAAAATCTCTTCAAATCTCATGAAATTTTTTAAGCCCTTGGAAATTCCTTGAGACTTCCAAAAATACGGTAATTTTTTCAAAATCCCTTCAGTTTATTAAAATTCCTTGTAATCTTTTCAGAACCCCTAAAATCTTTGAAATCTTTTGAAATCCTTTCACTTTACTGAAAATTCCTTGGATTATTTTTCAATATCCTAAGATATTTAAAATTCATCAAAATCTTTTAAAATCCCTTTCGAAATTTTTGAAACCCTTGAAAATTCCTTGAATTCTTTCAAAATACTGTTAAATTTCTCGAAATCCCTTCCGTCTATTGAAATTCCTTGGAATCTTTTAAAAACCCTAAAATTTCGAAATCCTTTCACTTTATCGAAAATTCCTTGAAACCCTTAAAAATACAGTAAAATTTTTTGAAATCCTTTTGATTTCTTGAAATCTATTAAAAATTCTTGAAAATATTTTAAAAACCCTCAAATTTTTAAGCCCCTTAAAATCCCTGTGATTTATTTAAATCTATTGAAATTTCCTAGAAATATTGTAAAATATCCTAAAATATTTAAAATTCATCAAAATCTCTTCAAATCTCTTGAAATTTTTTAAGCCCTTGAAAATTTCTTGAGACTTTCAAAAATACGGTAATTTTGTCAAAATCCCTTCAGTTCATCAAAATTACTTGTAATCTTTTTAAAACCCCTAAAATCTTTAAAATCTTTTAAAATCCTTTCACCTTATTGAAAATGGTTTAGAACCCTGAAAATACTGTAAAATTTTTCGAAATCGCTTCAGTTTATTAAAATTCCTTGGAATCTTTTAAAAACCCTAACATTTTTGAAATCCTTTGTAATCCTCTCACTTTATTGAAAATTCCTTCGAACCCATAAAAATCCCGTAAAATTTTTTGAAATCCTTTTGATTCCTTGAAATCCATTGAAAATTCTTGGAAATCTTTTTAAAACCCTCAGATCGAAACCTTTTAAAATATTGTAAATTTTTCGAAATCCGTTCAAAATTCCCGAAAATTTTTTTGAAATCCTTTCGATTCCTTGAAGACTAATGAAAATTCCTAGCAATCTTTTAAAAACCCTCAAATCTTTGGAACCCTTTGAAATCCCGTCAATTCATTGGAATCTATTGAAAATTCCTTGGAATATTGAAAAATATCCTAAAATATTTTAAATTCATCAAAATCTTCTAAAATCCCTCAAAATTTTTTAAACCCTTGAAAATTCCTTGAATTTTTTAAAAATACTGTGGAAATTTTAAATCCCTTCAGTTCATTAAAATTCCTTGAAATCTCTTAAAAACCCCAAAATTTTTGAAAACCTTTCACTTTATTGAAAATTGTTTGGAACTCTTAAAATACTGTACAATTTTTCGAAATCCCTCCAGTTTATTAAAATTCCTTGGAATCTTTTAAAAACCCTAAAATTTTTGAAATCCTTTGAAATCCTTTCACTTTATTGCAAATTCCTTGAAACCCTCAAAAATACCGTTATATTTTTTGAAATCGTTTCGATTTCTTAAAATCTATTAAAAGTTCCTTGGAATATTTTTAAATATCCTAGGATATTTAAAATTCATCAA
>CAKNXH010000985.1:0-29542 GCA_932178445.1 Andricus quercusramuli
CCATGTAGTCCACCGTTTTTTCGTCTCCCACTTTCGTCTCGTCATTTTCGTCTCCCCCCCCCCCCCGTAGGGGGCTACGTGGTTTATGGAAGGCCCCTAATTAACAATTAATGCATTTTGTTGAAATTTTAATTACAGGAACTTGTTCAGGATCCTATACGTGAACCTGCACATGAATCGTCGAGATTATGTGTGCAGGTTCGTGTGCAGAATGGCATCCAGGAACATGTCCAGGATCCTCCGAGGTTCCTGTACAGGAATTTTAAACTGGAAAGGCAATATTAGTATTTATTCTTGTTGTCTGGTTTGTGACTTTACAATCCAGACCTTCCTATTATTATCCCATATAAGGTGGCCTGCACGTAGAGCTTCCATGTCATCAGCTTTAAGGGTACGAAAAGGTTTGCCCGAAATGTGCACTCCAGTAAGTTTTCCCTCATGCCATAAAGCCTTGTTAACACCACGTTCCTTCACTCCGATGACGAAATCATTTTTCATTATTGGTTGAGCATCTTTTTGTCTGGTTACTGATTGAATGGACCCATTTTCTATAATGAAATGAGTACCCGGAGAAACATTCGTAGCTGATTCAGCACTGCTCTCCGGCCCCTGCCCACTTGATTCTGTAAAATGAAGTAGAAATCGGTGAATTCTATTCTTTATCGCCACCTTCTACAGAATTTCTACATGAGTTCTACAAAATTTTGAAAGTACCAGAAAGAGGATGAAGAACGTCCGGCGGATGTCTAGCGATCTTTGCTCTTTACATTCGTCAGGACAAACCGAAATATGAACCTGGTTTCTAGGTGTCTTCTAGATGACTTGTACGATGAAATTCGATCTGTAAGGACTTCCAACAGTAGTTGGAGAAAACAAATTGTCCCGAGCTTCAGGTGTTTTTCATGTCCTCTTCTTCAGAGCATTTGTCCTTTTCAGGAACTGTTTCTCCTGATCTTCAGTTTGCTGTACCTATTTAGTCACCAGTTATCTACTACGTTGTTGTTTCTATCACAGTTTACTATTGATCATTATCGCACTTGGTGATGGACGAATATACAAAGCTTTTATTTAAGAAGGTATAGTCCCAACGAAGAATAAGAAGGTGGAAGAGGAGGAGATCATTGCCGGAAAGGTGTGACAGGAAAACACCTAAACTTCGCAGCAATCTTTTTTCTTCAACTACTGGTGTGTGAAGTCCTTCCAAATCTAAATTTCCCGTAGAAGTGGTCCAGAAGACACCTGATACCTGGATATTAGGCTCATATCCGGGATTGATCTGATGAATGTAAAGAGTGGTTCAAAACCCGCTACACGTCGGGACAAAATCTTTCATCCTCTTTTTGTTACTATGTAAGGAGATTTTAATCAATTAGTGGGAAATTTTAGTATGTTCCCTTCCTAATACGATACCAAAGGCCAAAATGTTTAAAAAATGAAAACCCCATTTTGGGCTATATCTGAAACATTATACCAAATAAACCGAAAATGCTGAAGGTTTCTAATAGGGCTGAAAATAAAGCCAGTTACACGTACTATGACCCTATGTTTTCGGGCATAGCCTTACGTTTTATTTACGTTTTTACACTTCGTAAAATTTTTGTAAAACTTCGTAACAAGATTTTCTTTATCATACTTACCCACATAATTGAGGAAAACTGCCATGATTAAGAACATAGTCGCAATAATGATTCGCATTTTGTCGAATTATAGTCAACCGGTTCTTCAAAAATATCGTGAAAGCTGTAACTTAATTAATTTTTGATGAAGTTTTTTGACTATCAACGATATCTCACTGATGATTCAAACCTGTAGCGAAAACAATGAGATTATTTTTTCATACGCTTGCCTCTGTGATCATAACAATAATTTATATTGCGTAGATCCAAGAAGCAATGGAACGTCTCAAATTGCTTTTATCACACATTTTATTGTCGTACCTTAAAATATTGTTATACTGAACAATAAATCAAAGTATTACATCATCTCTGAAATAATTAAGAAAACAAAAAAATAAATTGACGTGTTTATTATCAAATTGGGAAACCTATTTTTTACATTCTCTGATACGTATTTCCGGTTCAAATTGCAACAAAAAATTATGAAAAACGACACAAGTCGCAATAAAATTTTTAACAACAAAATTGTTTTTTATAGTATCCGCACTTTTTCAATTATAAGAACAAGACAATGAAAATACGTCTATTTCAATACGGGTTTTTCTTTGAATTTCCCAACATAAATTATTTTTATTCGATGAGTAATAAGTTTCAAAGCATTTTTTAACTAATTTTGAATTGTTCGAACAATTATTGTTTGCTTAAACAGTTTTTTTCACCTCAAAATTCTGAATAGTTATTATTATCCGGCATACAATTTTTCAAGTCTTCGATTGACTCTGCTATAACAAACTTATCATCTGCGAACGCTAACCCACGTACCCTCACTGTCCCGAGATCCACACCTTCTTCGTTGATGAGTTTCAAGAATAATATTCTGTTTAAGATATTTAGTAATCATTTTAAGAAATTTTATTTGCTTCAACACTTTTTCCGCTGTTAATCGTAAACAGTTAGCATTTTCTGAAAAATATGGGCACATTTTACGAATGTTGAGAGTAATATCTTTTAACGATATTTTTAAATTATTAAAACAATCTTCATTTGTTTGAACACATTTGTTGAATGATAAGAATGGAAATTTGTGTGGAAGACAGTTTGCAATTATTTAAACAATTTGCATTTGTTTAAACAATGATTCTCGTTTGTGAATCTTGTAATGTTACTATGTGAGGGAACTACCGATGCACCTTATAAATTTTAAGAATGGCATTTATTGTGAAGGATAGTTTTTAAATTATTTATACAATTAATAATCATTCACTTACTACTTGTCATAGGAAAAGTGGTGATATTAATTGCTTAAATAATTGTAAACTGTCTTCAATAAAAAAAAAATCACTCTTAACATCCATTAGGTGCATCGTCAGTTTTCTCAAATAGTAACTTCTGAAGATTTACATAAGGAAAACATAGTTCAAACAAATGAAGATTGTTTAAATAATTTCAAACTGTCTTTCACACAAATTATTATCCTTAGCATTCAATTCAATTCAATAGCATTCAAAATGCATTTGAACAAATGAAAATTGTTCAAATAATTTCCAAATGTAAAAAATATATATTACTCTCAACATTCGTTAAATGTGTCCATATTTTTCAGCAAATAATAACTTTTTACGATCAACAGGGAAAAAATTGTTCAAACCAATAAAATTTTCAAAAATAATTTCCAAATATCTGGAACACAAAATATTATTTTTAAACCCCATCAACGAAGGTGTGGATCTCGGGACAGAGGGTACGTGGGTTAGCGTTCGCAGATTATGAGGTTATTATGGCAGAGTCAAACGAAGACATGAAAAGAATACAAGAATACAAGAGCTACAAATATTTTCAAAAATATTTTGTCCAGAGAAAAAAGTCGAAATTAAATTCCCCATAGTGAAGACGAAAAAATAGTTAAGACCTATATCCTTGACACATTTAAAAAAAATAGTCAAATATTTAATCGATTTCTAGAAAAAAAATTATCGTATTCAGTTCGTATCCCAATCGTCTTATCTTTACTCATTCGATAAATTATGATTTATTTATAAAACTTTTCCCCACAAAAAAAAATTTATGAATTGCAGATTATAATTATTATCGAAAGATAGAAACTTACGCTAGTTGTGATAAGGAACAAAAACAGGTTTCACAATTTGGCAATGACACATAAATTAATTTTTTAGTTTGCTTCATTATTTTAGAGATTATGAAATACTCTGATTTATTATTCAGTATGACACTATGTAAACTTACGACACTAATATGCTGTGATAAAAGCAATTTTAGACGTACCATTACTTCTCGTGTCTACACAATATAAATTATTGTCATGGTCACAGATGCAAGCGTATGAGAAAATTATCTCATTGTTTTCGTCACAGGTTTGGAATCATCAGTGAGATATAGTTGAGAGTCAAAAAAACTTTTTTTTTAAATTAATTAAGGCACAGCTTTCACGATATTTTTTAAGAACTGGTTAACTATACTTCGACAAAATGCGAATCATTTTTGGGACTATGTTCTTAACCGTGGCAGTTTTTCTCAATTCTGTGGGTAAGTATAAGTGATATTATTAGAGCTACGTATACAATGTGAGTTCAATTACAATACGTAATGGAATTTTATAAAATTCGTGTTTATCCGATTTTTATGGTATTTCTTTATATACTTAGAGGCAATGATTCTAAAATTAATCTTATTTTTTTGGTAGCATCAATATTTTTTGAGATATTTAGGATTTAGTGTTCGATATTACAATGAATGAAGAAATCATATTGCGCAGGTGCAAAAACGTATTGAAAAACAATTTAAAACATTGTTTAACAAATTTTTTTATTATTATTGGAATTTACAAAATATAAGGAAAAATCGGGTCTGCTTAAAAGATATTTAGGACTTTTAGAAGTTTCGAAGAAATTTAGAAAAATTTTATAAATTTTCTGAAACCTTCTCAAGTATTAAAATGTTTTTGATCTCTTCAAAACTTAAAAAATTCCTTACTTAATTTCAAACTAATTCAATTTTTTCTTTAATTTGGAAACATCTTTCAAAATTAGAAAAATTGCTTTAAAATCTTTCAGATTTTTTTCGATATTATTAGACCAAAAATTTTAAGAAAATTTCTCGATCATTTTGATGCTTTTTTCACAATTTCAAAAATCTTTTTAAATATTCTCTTAGAATTGATTTTTGAAAATGGAAAAAAATGTTAAATTTTGCTATCAATCTTAAGAAATTTTTGTATTCTCTTAAAAGCTTTCAAAATTCTCAAAACTTAAATTGTTTTATAATATTTTTAAAATATCGAATATCTCTTGAAACAATTTATTTTGAAAATTTATTTTGTCTAGAGTTTGTTAAAATTCTCCAAAATCAAAAAAATTCCTAATATTTTCAAGATAATTTTTCGACATATTTTGAAATCTTCAAAACTTAAAGTTAATCTTTTAAAATAAAACCTATATCAATTTGAATTACATGATAAATCTTATTGCTTACAATTTTTTTTGTAATACTATAGAGGTTTTTTTTTAAACAACAAATAAAGATTTTTCACTGAAGCAAACAAATTTTACCTAAATTGTTGAACGTTCAAGCCAAAAGAGGAATTTTCTCTACAAAAATTGAATTTACAAACAAAAAATTTCACTTTAGCAACAAATTATTTTTTCACGGAACTGATACATTTTTATCCAACAAGAATGAAATTTTGAACCAAGAAAATTACTTTTTTTACCAAAAAAGGAGAATTTTCAATTCAAAAAGATTAATTTTCAACAAAATAGTTGAACTTTCAACCAAAGATAAAAATGAGTTTCTACGAAAAAAATTGAAATTTCAATCCAGAAAGAGAAATTTTTACCCAAAAAGGATAACTTTTGAACAAAATTGTTGAATTCTCTACCCAATAGTTGGATTTTCACCCAAAAAAGATAAAATTTCTCTTTAAAAAGATTCACTTATTTGAGAAGAGAATTTTTTTTTTAACAGTTGAATTTTCATCCAAGAAAGATGAAATTTGTACTAAGATAGATGAATTCTTAATAAAAAAAGGACAATTTTTTTCAAGTTGAAGTTTCATCCAGAAAAGCTTTGAGCCCATTTTTAATACCAACATTCAAATTTTAAACAAAAAGTGAATTTTCCACGAAATAGTTGAATTTTCAACAAGACAGTAGATTTTCAACCAAAAGTATGAATTTTTAACAAAACAGTTTCATTTTCAACCAAACAGATGCATTTTTATCCAAGAAAGATGAAATTTTTCTAAAAACAGATGAATTTTTAATTTGAAAAAAAAAATCAAAAAAATAGTTGAATTTTCATTCAGAAAAGATTTAAGTTCTCTTTTCAACACCGAAATATTAAATTTAACCGAAAAGTAAATTTTCTACAAAATTGTTAATTTTTCAAAAAAATTGCAGAATTTTCAACCAACAAGCATGAATTTTCAACCAAAAAGTTGCATATTTATTAAAGAAAGATGAATTTTCTCTTAAAAAAGATGA
Source organism: Andricus quercusramuli (assembly GCA_932178445.1). NCBI lineage: Eukaryota > Metazoa > Arthropoda > Insecta > Hymenoptera > Cynipidae > Andricus > Andricus quercusramuli. The sequence continues at coordinate 6,116 of CAKNXH010000985.1, forward strand.
ATTTTCAATTAAAAAAAAAATTTCAAAAAAATAGTTGAATTTTCATTCAGAAAAGGTTCAAGTTCTCCTTTCAACACCAGAATATTAAATTCAACCAAAAAGTAAATTTTATACAAAATAGTTAAATTTTCAACAAAATAGTGAAATTTTCAACCAACAAGTATGGCTTTTCAACACAATTGTTGAATTTTAAACGAAACAGTCGAAGTTTTTTTTTTAAAGATGAAATATTTATTTCAAAACAAATAAAATAAAATAAAACTTCAAAAAAAAATAGTTAAATTTTCATCCAAAGAAGATTCCAGTTCACTTTCCAACACCAAGATAAGAATTGTAAACTATAAGTTAATTTTCTGCCAAGTAATCGAATTTTAACCAAAAAGTATGACTTTTTTAAACAAGATTGTTTAATTTTCAACCAAACAGTTAGATTTTTGTCCAAGAGAAATTTAATTTTTACTAAAACAGGTGAATTTTTAAATCAAAAAGACAAATACCAATTTTAAATAAAAAGTCAATTTTTCAGGAAATAGTTGAATATTGAACAAAACAGTTGCATTTTTGTCTAACAAAGATGCAATATTTCTACTGAAAAAAAACTTTCAAATTAAAAAGACAAATTTTCAGAAAAAATAAATTTCTCATCCAAAAAATATTTCAGTTGACTTAACATGAACAAACTATGAAATTTGAACAAAAGGTTGATATTATACGAAAAGTGTTGAATTTGTAACCCAAAACGACGAATTTTGACCAAAACAGTAGAATTTGCAAAAAAAATATATCTTTTTAAAAAAATTGTTAAATTTTCAACCAAATAATAAAATTTATAACTAAAAAGCTAATCTTCAGGAGGAAGTTTTTGCGAATTTAGAAAAATTACCGTAACAAATCGTAACAAAATGTCGCCCCCCCCCCCCCCCCGTTGAGACGTTACGTAATTTAAGTACGGTGCCTTAGCTGGGAAGGATCTAGTCCCGAAATCTATCGGTCTTTGGGCCACTCTTTGCATTCATCAGTTCGATCCGAGATATGAACCTAATATCCAGGTGTCTTCTAGACCACTTCTATGGGAAAGTTTGACCTGGAAGGACATCACACCCCAACAGTTGAATAAAAAAGACTCGCGAAGTTCAGGTGGTCTATCGTCGTGCCGTAATGAGCAATAGTAACCTGCAGCGACTCCAGTTTTGGCATGTAGACCTACTGCGCTTGCGCCAGAACACATAAGAGGAACACGAGACAACCCGTTACCATGGCAATAATTATTCGCGTCGTTTTCCTCCTATGTATAGCTAGCGCAAGCGCAGTACCGCTACATGCCAAAGTTGGGAGAAACTTCTGCGCAGTAGATACCTGGTGAAATTACGCCTGCGCAGTAATGACCTTGGGTAATTAGGACTGCTGAATAGTAACCTACTACTGTTGGATGTCCTCCCAGATCAAACTTTGTCGTACAAGTCATCTAGAAAACACCTGGATACTTTTCGGCTGGACCTGACGAATGTAAAGAGCAAAGACCGTTAGACATCCGCCGGACGTTCTTCATCCTGGTTTTGGTCTTTTGAAATTTTGTAGAATTCCTGTACAAATTCTGTAGAAGGTGGCTATTGAGAATCGAATTCACCAATTTCTGTTTCATCTTACAGAATCAAGTGGACAAGGGTCAGAGAGTAGTACTGAATCATTTACGACTCTTTCTCCGGGCACTCATTTCGTCATAGAAAATGGTGGCATCAAACCAGTAACCAGACAGAAAAAAGCTCATCCCATAATGAAAGATGATTATATTATTGGAATGAAGGAACGTGGTATTAACCAAGCCTTATGGCATCAGGGAAAGCTTACTGGAGTGCACATTTCGGGCGAACCTTTTCGTCCCCTTGAAGCAGAAGACCTAGAAGAGATACATAATGGCATCCATACCTGGGATAATACTAGGAAAGTCTGGATTATCAATCCGCAAACCAGACAAGAGTAATAAACCCAGTGTGTTAAGCAAAATGTAAAACTAATTTCGACTGCTCCATGCAATATGGAATCAAGTTTGGATAAATACACATTGTGGCTCATTATTCAGTATTTTCTTATTTTAGAACTTATACCCTGATCGTTTAAACTTTAATTATTTGTGTCAACTAGAATTTTCTCCATCTTTGCTAGTTCAAAGAGAATCTAATACTAATTGGGAATGTCTAATTAATAATAATTGGGAAGTGTCTTTAATAAAAAAAGATCACTCATAACAATCACGTTCTGGAACAAATTGTTCAAACGATTACTAAATATCCTAAATAAGAAAAACATTACTTTTAACTTTAGTTGATGGCCTAATACATCATGCAAGAAATCTTATTTTTGAAATTCATCAACTGCATCATTTATCGCGAAAGGTAATAACTTTCTTGAGCATTTTTTTCGGGCGTTGTCGACAATGCCCGATTTTAGTTTTCAACCGTAATATACATTTCTAAATTATAAATTTTAAGACTGAATGTAAATTTTTCAAATGCGAACAATATTTAATTAAGGATTTACCAAAAAGTATCATTAAAATTTAACAGTATTTGAATAACAATATTTGTATAACAGGCAATAATTAGACATGCGTTATCTCCTAGGAATCAGCAAATAAAACGCTGTACAAATGTATGAAATCAGTTAAGATCTCAAGACACGTGGAAAATTGGCATCTATAAAAATATTGAAATCACGAGAACAAGCACTTTTTTAAACAAATCATACTAACTAGAAATTAGGAATTTATTGAATTATTTCACTTCTTAAAAAATATTTATAACTTTTAGTATTTAAAATTTTGTTATTGAAGTTATTAAAAACCTCATTTTTTGATATCGCCCTTCTGTGGGTCGCCGAGTACCCTTTCTATTGGCTGCTATGAAATCACTTACCTGGAACAGAAAAGAAAATTTATGATTGTTAACAGTTTTTGAATAAAATTTAAAAAAAAATAGAAGAAACAATTATTCGACAGAATAATAAATTTGAACAAAATAAAATCGTCAACCAAAAGAGATGAATTGTCAATCAAGAAAAAACTAATTTTCTAGAAAACAATTGAATTTTGAACCCGAAATGAATTTTCAACGAAAGCGATGAATTTCGAACTGAAATTATAAAAAATCTTTAACCAACAAAAAAATGAATTTGAACCAACCAAATTTTTTTACAAAAGAATTGCATTTATAACCTGAAAATATGAAATTTTGACAAAAAGTTAATTTTCAGTCCAGTTGTTAATTATTCAAGCCAGAAAGACAAATTTTCAGAAAAATTGTTGAATTTTTTATCCGTAAATATGAATTTTCAACAAAAATTAAAATTGACACCCAAATTGTTTAATTTTTAACCAAGTTGCTAAATTTCCAAGCCAAAAAGATGAATTTTCTACAAAAAGTTGAATTTTTAATCCGAACATATGAATTTCCAACGGAAATGTTTTTTTTTTACCAAATAGTTGAATTTTCCCTTGAAATAGTTGAATTTTCCCTCCAAATAGTTAAATTTTTAACTAAAAATATAACTATTGACTTTCAAACTCAAAAAGATAATTTTTCAATAAAACAGTTGATTTTAGACCAAGAAAAATTACTTTGCTATGAAAAAAATAAATTTTTAATCCAAGGGGACGTATTTTGAATGTTGTTGTTATTTTGATGTCCAGATTCGTGTCCAGGAACATGTCCAGAATCCTCTAAAGTTCCTGTACAGGAATTTTCAACTGGGTAGTCGTAAATTGAATTTTCCCAGCTGTCTGCTAGATACTTCATTAGTCAATGGAGCAACCCAGCTGAAATTTCATGTACAGGAACCTCGGAAGATCCTGGACATGTTCCTGGACACGAAGCTATACACGAACTTGTACAGGTAATCTTGACGGTTCGCGTACAGGTATTTGGTGAAGTGAACAGTACATGATCCTGGAAAGGAACTCGTAAACGATAGTAAGTTCGATCTTTAAAGGAATGAAAGGAACCTGTACAGGAACCTATTCTCATTCAAAGGCTCCTTTCTCGGTGGAGGTTCCACCCCAGGATCATGTAAAGTTTCCTCCGTCGAATTTCTGCTCAGGAACCGTTAAGATTTGATGTGCAGATTCGTGTCCAGGAACATGTCCAGAATCCTCTAAAGTTCCTGTGCAGGAATTTTCAAGTAAGTAGTCGTAAATTGAATTTTCGCCAGCTGTCTGCTAGATACTTCGTTAGTCAATGGAGCAACCCAGCTGAAATTTCCTGTACAGGAACCTCGGAGGATCCTGGACATGTTCCTGCACACGAAGCTACACACGAACTTGTACAGGTAATCTTGACGGTTCCCGTACAGGTATTTGGTGAAGTGAACAGTACATGATCCTGCAAAGGAACTTGTATGCAATAGTAAAATCGATCTTCAAAGGAATGAAAAGAACCTGTAAAGGAACCTGTGAAGGAACCTTTACTCTATCATCCAAAGGCTTCTTTATCGGGTGAGGAGGATCCGCAGGATTACGTAAAGTTTCCTTCGTCAAATTCCTGCACAGGAAACGTCATGATTACATGTGCAGATTCGTGTCCAGCAACATGTCCAGGATCCTCTGAGGTTCATGTGAAGGGATTTTCAGCTAGCAAAACGTAAATTGAATTTTCCCCAGCTGTCTGCTAGATACTTCCTTAGTCAATGGAGCAACGGCAGACCGCTATTCTGATTGGTTCAGCATTTTGCAGGATCTGAATTCCAAGGTCATAGAATTGTTTGAATAAGGCTTCGAATACTTTTTCCTAAATTTCTTTTCTCATAAATGAGGTACTAAGCAAAATTTTTTATTGTAATAAATTTTCCGAATTTCATGCAGTTTTAAAAGAATGTATCATCAAAAATTCATGCATAAATTCCACTGTATATTAAAGACTAGATATGATATAAGAGTGGATAAAGCTAAACCGACAATTGCGTCGGAAGCGATTCACTTAAGCGGTGCAAAAACAATGGTGAATTTTATTGTTTTATAAAAGATTGTTAGCACAGAGGTGGGATTCGCTTCCTCATATTCTCAGGTTCAGACGAAAGAAGCCCCTTATAAGTGCCTCCGTACGAATAGGATCAGACAGCACCTATCCCTTCAGCCAATTACGAATAATGAGAGTAAACGGTGCACTGTAATCTTCTTCCAGCTTGGATGCAGAGGAACTTACGAAAGTGTGCCGTTAGGTTTCAACGAAATTTACCTTCATCTTTTATGAAATTACATTTGGTGGGGAAAAACACCGCAAAAAAGATTTTACATGCTCGCCTCTTTGATGTAATAGGCCCGCTCATTGAATACAGATACCGCCAAAAAAAATTAGACAGGAGCAAGGATTTTAAGAGATTTTAGGGGATTTTTAAAAATTTTCAAATATTAAAGAAAAATTAATTAAATTTATTCGGAAAAAAGATCTCCTTTTACTCCGCTGGGATTCGAACGCCAGGTCAACTGATTGCCGGTCAGGTGCTCTAACCACTAAGCTACTAGAGAGATCGGAAGAAGAATCCTCTCAAATTATTTACGATTTTTTAGAGAATTTCAACGGATTTTTGAAGATATATCACAAAGGATTTTCAGGAATTTCAAATAATTTTAATGGCCTTTAAAAGATTTTAATGGTTTTCGATATATTTTATGGCATTTTAAGAAATTCGGGAAGATTCCGGATTTTCACAGATTTTAAGAGTTTAAAAGTAATTCACTGGATTGCAAAGAATTTTTAAGAAGTTTACGCGACACCGAAGTCTTTTTATGAATTTTCAAGGATATCAGGGGATTTTTATGAGATTTTGAAGATTTCAAGACTTGAAGATTTAAAAGTTGGATTTTAAAGATTTCTATTAATTTCAAAGGGATTTCAAAGACTTCTAGAAATGTCATCAGATTTTGGAATATTTTGCGGAATTTCAAGGATTTCAACCGTTATTATAAATATTTTAAATATTTCAAGCGATTAGGGATTTTGAGAGATTTCAAACAAAGTGATTGGATTTCGAAAAGGATTTCAATGAGATTTTGAAGATTTGAAGGGATTTGAACAGATTTAAAAAGATTTCAGGAGATTTTCAGTTAAAAAAATTACTTTTCAAAGAAGGAAAATTAATTTTCAACCAGTTAGATTCAACAAAAAAAGACGAATTTTCGACGAACTAGTTGAATTTTTAACCAAATAGATTTATTTTTAACAAAGAATATTAATTTTCTACCCAAAAAAATATGAATAGAATTTTTATACAAAAAATTAATAATAATTTTCAACCAAATAAACGAAATTTCTTAGAAAATAGTTAAATTTTCAAATAAATTGTTGTTTTTTCAACCAAAAAGAAACGAATTTTCAACCAAAAATATGTTTTGAAGCTGTGAAGATCAATGCTTAAGGAAAAATTGAATATTCACATTTTCAGTGAAGAAAAAAAAGGTAAAAAAAATTGTTGAAAACTATTGTTCAAAACTGAAAATTTTTCATTTTTGTTTGGAAATTTTTGTTAAGTAGAAAATTTAACTATTTGGGGCAAAAATCAATCTTTTTTGTTGAAAATTCATCTATTTGGTTGATGATTCAATTTTTTTTTTAAATCGTCTTTTTCGTTGAATTCAATTAGACATCAATTTATTTTTTTCACTGTAAATTTAATTGTTCCATTATAGGTTGAAAACTTATCTTCTTCAGTTCAAAAAACAACTATTTGGTTGAAAATTTATCTATTTTGCTGAAAATTCATCTCTTGGTAGAAATTTGATCATCTTAGTTGAAAATTCGTTCACGTAGAATAAAAATTCAGCTATTTGATAAAAAAGTTCAACTTTTTTGTTAAAAGTTAAATTAGTTTGTCATAAATTCAACCATTTGTTTAAAAACATTTTTTATGGTCGAAAATTCAACTCTTTTGTTGAAAACTTATCCTTGTGGATCAAAAATCCATCTTCTATCGTGGAAAAGTCATCTTTCTTGATTGAAAATTCATCTCTATTGGCTGAAAACAACCCTTTTGGTCAAAAGTTAAACTTTTCGGGTTGAAAATTCAAATTGAATTTAAAAAATATTTTTAGTTTGGGAATGTCCTCTTATAATTCGGTTTGATCGAACCAAGCTTTTTCTATTTGAATTAATATTTAGCTGCTGAAGATTGCTAAGCCATTGAATATCTGAAATGGCTCACTACGGCTCGCGTGAAAGGCGGCGAATTCAGTAAAGAGCCGAGAAAAGGCTATGAATTTCTTAAGTGGCTAATTAATTGCGAGTTTGTCACAGCTTTTCCTTTTTTATTATTGCCTCTTCCAAGCACAGACCCTGTGGTGGCAATAATAGCACATCGTCAGCATGCCAACTACAGGAAGGCTACAATTGCTTCTGAACGTATAAAATTTGTAGTCGTGGTAAATCGAAGAACCGTGAACGATTTTATCAGTAATAATGTCCTGAACGGTACTTTAATGACTGCTATCCAGCGTCAGGTTGATAATCGTGAAAAAATGTAGCTGATAGATTGAGCCACATTTTTTTTAGACAACAGTGTGTCTAAGAATGGCCTTCTTCGACGAAGAAGTTGTGGATCTCGAGACAGTAAGGGTACGTGGGTTAGCGTTCGCAAATTATAAGGTTGTCATGATATGTAAAGAGATGTAAAGAATCTTTCGAAGTGTCCACTGTCCCGTCTTTATCAAATGGAATTTCACGTTTGCTAGCAAAGGTGAGTTTGTCAGCATGAGAAGCAGCTATTTCTCATGCTGACAATCTCTGTACTTTTACTTTCCTTCAGCTCTTCAAATAATAGTTACAATTTCTGTAAATCAGTTTTTCAATTTATCGAAAACTCTTTTTTTATGTAAAACATTTCCATAAATCTCCTCATTCCTCTTAAATTTTAGAGGAAATTGCAGTTGCGTCAAGAAACAAACATGATGGTATGAAATTGAGTGGGTTTACTTCACTGTTTTTTTGTTTGTTGAAATTTGTAATTCATAACATATTTTGGATTACGTTGTTTGATATTTTGTAAATGTTTTTTGTGGAATGTCATTTAAGAGTGTTGCCCAAATTTGATTGTTTGATTCTTGTTTTTTTTTTAAGTTTCATGAATATTGTTTTTAACTCTGAATGTTGGACTTCAAATATGGAATTAATTATTGATTTTTAAAACTAAACTATAGTTCCAATATTAAAAATTGAACAATAATTAATTTTACAAGATGATTCTGATTCTGCTGAAAATTAAACAATTTACAGATTTTAATGTTGAAAATTGAACTGTCTCAATAGCTTAATAAATTTGAATGTCCGATTGAAACTCTATAAACTATTTTCAATTTTTAAATAATTTTAAATTCAAAATTGGGCGCTTTTATTATATTTTAATTTGGCAGTTCATTTAAAATAAGCAATTGTAAATCAAATCAAACATTCATCTTTTTTAAATGAAAATTCAACTACTTTGTTGACTGTTGCACTAATTTGTTGAAAATTCATTCTTATGGTTAAAAATTCATCATTTGAGTTGAAAAATCATTTCTGTGGTTGAGAATTTGAATATTTCGTGGAAAAGTCGTCATTTTTTTGGGTGAATGTTGATTTTTTTTTATTTTAATAATATTTTTATTGAATAAAATTTTAATAGATTTCCAAATTAATTTAAATGATAATTAATAATAAATCTTCTGTTAAAAATCGATTATTTTATCTAAAAATTCAACTATTTGTTTACAGTTTCATATATTTTGTTAAAAGTTCGTCTTTATTGGCAGAGAATAAATCATTTTGGATAAAAATTCTCCTTCTGAGTTAAATTTAATTGTTTTTTATTAAAAAATTTAATCTTGATGGTTAAAACATCAACTAAAACATTTTTAGTGAAGAATTCATCTTTCTTTATTGAAAATTTTACTATTTGTTTGCAAATTTAACTACTTTGGCAAAAAAATTATTTGTTTAATCTAAGATTTATGTTTTCAGTTGAAAATTTATAGCTTTGGTTAAAAATGTAACTATTTTGTTGAAAATTCGCTATTTTTGTGATTACAATTTTGGTCTTGTAATTGGTTGAAAATTCATCATTTGTGTTGAAAAATTGATGAAAAATTTAACTGATTGAAAAAAAAATTCGATTGAAAATGAGTATTTTTTAGTTGAAAATGAAACTTTTTATTTGAAAATTCGTTATTTTTTTAGGTGAAAATTTCTTTTTTTGACTGAAGATTAAACTATTCCATTTTCTGTTGGAAATCGATTATTTTATCTAAAAATTCTTCTTTTTGGGTAAATTCAACTGTATTTTATTTAAAATTAAAATTTTCTTGGTTGAAATACCAACTGTTTTTTATTTGAAATTAAAATATTTTTTTTTAATATCAACTAAAACATTTTTTGTAAAAAATTAATTTTTCATTATTGAAAAGTTTACTACTGGTTTGAAAGTTGCACTTCTTTGTTAAAAAAATTATTTTTTCATTCAAAGATTTATGATTTTAGTTGAAAATTCATCTCTTCGGTTGAAAATTTAACTATTTTTTGAAAATTTTTTGTTTTTGTGATTACAATTTTTTTCCAACTGAAAATTTAACTGTTTCGTTTTTTGTTAAAAATTGATTATTTTTAGTTACAAATTCCATTTTCTTTTGAAAATTCATGTATTTGCTTAAAAATTCATCATTTGTGTTGAAAAATTATTTGAGTGATGACAAATTTAACGAAATGATTGCAAAAAAAATTTTGGTTGAAAATGAGTATTTCTTAGTTAAAAATGCAACTTTTTGTTTGAAAAGTCGTTATTTTTTTAGGTGAAAATTCAAATATTCCATTTTTTGTTGAAAATCGAATTATTTTATCCGAAAATTCTTCTTTTTGGTTGAATTTAACTGTATTTTATGAAAAAAATGTAACTTCCTTCGTTGAAATATCAAGTGTCTCTTATTTATAATTGAAATTTTTTTGGTTTTGATATCAATTGAAACATTTTTTGTAATGAATTAATTTTTCTTTATTGAAAATTTTACTAATTGTTTGAAAGTTAAACATCTTTTTTAAAAAAATTATTTTTTCATTCAAAGATTTATGATTTTAGTTGAAAATTCATCTTTCCGGTCTGTATCGAATAGTATTTCACTTTTGCTAGCAAAGGTGAGTTTGTCAGCATGAGAAACAGCTGTTTCTCATGCTGACAATCTCTGTACTTTTACTTTCATTCATCTCTTTGAATAATAGTTCCATAAGGTTGCTATGACAGAGTCAATGGAAGACTTGTCAAGAATTTTGAGCAAACTGAATACAAGCATGAAGAATACAAATTCTCATTCTTGGCATTCAATTAATGCGTTTGAAAAAAATAAAATTGATTAAATAAATTCCAATCATCACATTGACGAGAGTCCAAGAATGGCCCTCTTCCTGGAAGAAGTCGTGGGTCTCGAGACCGTGAGGGTACGTGGGTTAGCGTTCGCAAATTATAAGGTTGTTATGACAGAGTCAAACGTCAAGTACATTCTTGAAAAAATTTGTATCATTAAAATGTCTATTGTTTCGAGGTATGTGATTATGTGAATTATGGTTGTATAGCAATCGTAATTAGGATTTCAGTTCTATAATCACGTGACTAGCCATCATCATACTTTAGAGTTTACACTGTTCCACCGTACACGAGTAAGAGGTCAAGTTCAAGTACCCCTGTGATTTTTAAACATTCGCAACACGGTCTAGCCGTTATGTTAGTGTACGGTGGTAATTCAGGATTACATCCTCATCGCTCTTGCTCTTGCAAAGATCATGCAGACTTTGCAGACTTTGCAGAGAGATATCGAGAGGAGGGAACGAGTTACTTTGGCTGGAAGCGCTTCGCAATAATTGGCCGGATTGCCGGCCGTTTCGTTTCCTATACGTGTTCCCGCTCTCTTATTCACGCCGTAACCACATACGCATGTATGTATCTTTCTGCGAGTACAACACGCCGGGTGCATGAGTAATGATCCGGTGAAAAACACAAGTCTGCGAATTTCTAAAATTACCCTGATGGCGATACTGCCGTACTTTTAAAGAAAGGTTCTATCTACATTTTTGGTGGAAAATTAGTCAAAGTACAAAAAATTTAGCACACAAATTAAGTACAATAATTAAGTTATTCTGATCCCTCACCCCTACTACCCCTCCTTTTATTTCTCCTGACTCCTTATTTCTCCTACCCTTCCCCTTACTTCTTCTGCTTCCCCTCTGCTCATTTTCCGTCACTGCCCTTTTTACCTCGTACTAACCCCTCCCCGCATTTTCCTTACTTCTCCTACTTCTCCTACTTCTCCAACACTCATTTCCTACCACTTACTTAACTACCCCTCATCTTATTTCCCATTACTCACTTCTACTTCCCATCGCGTCATTTCCCCTTACTCCTCCTATTTATCCTCTTCTCATGTCTCTTATGTATCATCCCTTCATTCCCCCTCACTTCCTAAGCCCTCATTTCTGCTTACTTCCCCTCCCCTCATTTCCCCTACTTTCCCTCTCATAATTTCTTTTACTTCTCATCTCTTCATTTCCACTTATTTTCTCTTCTTCTCTCCTTATTACAACTCACTTTACCTACTTTCCCTCACTAATCGCCCTCCCTTATTTACGAGCTACCCTACTAACCTTAATCTTATTTCCCATCTACTCACTTCTACTTTCCTTCCCTTCATTTCCCTTTAAAACGTCTATTTCCCGTCACTTTATTTCTCTTATTTCTTATTTTATCATTTTCCCACGCTTTCCCTTACTTCCCAGTCTCTCACTTCCCAATCCCTCACTTCCCAATACCTTATTTCCTAATCTCCCTTTTCCCTACTTACGCTCTCTTCACTTCTACTTCCCATCTCATCATTTCCGCTCACTTCCCTTACATCTCATTCCCTTATTACAATTCACTTTATCTACTTCCCCTCACTAATTTCCCCTCCCTAATTTCTTCCCAGATCCCTACTTCTACTCCTCTAATCTACCCTCATTTCCCCTCATTTAACCTACTCTCCTGCCCTCATTTCCCCTTATTTCCCTTTCCACAATATCCCCTCACTTCTCCTACTTTCCTTTCCTATAAAAAAGAACGACTGATTCTAACAATTCGGATTCATCATCAGAAAAATCAGTTGAAAGTGTATTTTTGAATCATTCAATTGGACTCACTGATGGAATCAATGATTTTAAATGATCTAATCCATTGCATTTTAATATAATAAAATGTCAATTTATAAACAAAAAAGACAAATTTTCAACAAAATAGTTGAATTTTCAACCAAAAAGTTGAATTTTCAACTAAAACGGATTACTATTTAACAACAACAAAATAGTTACATTTTCAATAAAACACTGAATTTTTAACTAAGCAGTTCAACTTTCAACCGAGTAGATGAATTTAAAAAAAATCAACCAAAAAGTTGAATTTTCAACTTGAAAAATATTAATTTTCTACAAAAAAAAAATAATTTTCAAACATTCAGTTAAATTTTCCATCAAAAAAATTAATTTTCAACACAAATGATGAAATTTTAACAAAATAGTTACATTTTCAATCGAAGAGATGAATTTTTCACTAAAATCATAAACCTTCAAATGAAAAAATAATTTTTTTAACAAAGTAGTTAAATTTTCAAACCAGTTGTAAAATTTTAAATAAAAAATAGTTGAATTTACCAAAAAAGAAGATATTTCATCAAAAATGATTTATTTTCTACCAATAAAGACGAACTTTCAACAAAATATATGATTTTGCAAAAAAATAGTTGAAATTTCAGATAAAATAATCGGTTTTTAACAAAAAATGGAATATTTCAATTTCAAGTCGAAAAAAATTAATTTTCACCTTAAAAAAATAACGAATTTTCAAAAAAAGTTGCATTTTTAACTAAAAAATACTAATTTTCAACCAAATTTTGTTTTCTCAATAATTTGGTTAAATTTGTCATCAAACAAATGATTTTTCAACACAAATTATGAATTTTCAACCGAAGAGATGAATTTTGATTCTAAATAAAAAACAGTTGATATTTCAACCGTCAACAGTTGAAATTTCAGATAAAATAATCGATTTTCAACAAAAAATGGAATAGTTTAATCTTCAGTCAAAAAAAAATAATTTTCACCTAAAAAAAATAACGAATTTCTAAATAAAAAGTTTCATTTTCACCTAAAAAATACTCATTTTCAACAAAACATTTTTTTTTAAATAATTGGTTAAATTTATCATCAAATAAATGATTTTTCAACACAAATTATGAATTTTCAACCAAATACATAAATTTTCAAGCAAATAGTGGAATTTGTAACTAAAAATGATCAGTTTTCAAACAAAAACAAAATAATTAAATTCTTAGTTGAAAAAAAAATTGTAATCACAAAAACAACGAATTTTTAACAAAATATTTACATTTTCAACCGAGAAAAGGATTTTTCCACTAAAATCATAAATCTTCGAATGGAAAAATAATTTTTTTGCCAAAGTAGTTAAATTTTCAAACAAGTAGTAAAATTTTCAATCGAGAAAGATAAATCTTTTACAAAAAATGTTTTAGTTGATATTAAAAAAAAATTCAATTTTAAATAAAAACCAGTTGATATTCCAACCAAGAAAATTTTAACTTGAAATAAAAAACAGTTCACTTGAACCAAAAAGAAGAATTTTCATCCAAAATGATTTACTTTCTACCAATAAAGACGAACTTCCAGCAAAATATATGAAATTATAAACAACTAGTTGAGTTTTTAGATTAAATAATCGATTTTTAACAAAAAATGGAATATTTCAATTTTTAGTAAAAAAAATTAATTTGTGTCCAAAAATTTAATGAATTTTCAACAAAAAGTTGAATTTGCAATTAAAAAATATTAATTTTCAACAACAAAAACAAATTTTTAATCAATTAGTTGACTTTTCCATCAAACAAATAAATTTTGAGAATAATGTTAGCAAATTATTAATCAAAGTCGTTGCTAATGACAATGTAGTTGTTGCGACGTTAAACGTCTTGATAAAGCAAAATAAATAAAAATAAATTTTCAACCAAATACATAAATTTTCAACCAAATAGTGGAATCTGCAACTAAAAATCATCAATAATTAACCAAAAATAAAATAGTTCAATTTTCAGTTAAAACAAAAATTTTAATCACAAAAATAACGAATTTTCAACAAAATAGTTACATTTTTAACCAAAGCGATGAATTTTCCACTAAAAACATAAATCTTAGATTAAAAAAATAATTTTTTGCTAAAGTAGTTAAATTTGCAAACGAATGGTAAAATTTTCAATAAAGAAAGATGAATTCTTCACAAAGAATGTTTTAGTTGATATTTCAACCAAGAAGATTAAATTTTTTAATAAAAAACAATTAAATTTAACTGAGAAGGAAAATTTTCATCCAAAATGAATAACTTTCTACCGATAAAGACGAACTTTCAACAAAATATATGAAATGGTAAACAAATAGTTGAATTTTTAGATAAAATAATCGATTTTAAACAAAATATTAATTATTAATTATTATTTAAATTATTTTGAAAATCTATTAAAATCATTTTTCAACTCAAATGATGAATTTTCAACTATAAGAATGAATTTCTAACAAATTAATTCAACACTCAACAAACTAGTCTAATTTTCAATTAAAAAAGATGTTTAATTTTCAGCAGAATCAGAATCATCTTGTAAAATCAATTATTGTTCAATTTTTAATATTGGAACTATAGTTTAGTTTTAAAAATCAATCATTAATTTCATCTTTGAATTCCAACATTCAGAGTTAAAAACAATATTCATGAAACTTAAAAAAAAAACAAGAATCAAACAATCAAATTTGGGCAACACAAATGACATTCCACAAAAAACATTTACAAAATATTAACCAACGTAATCTCCGATGAAAGATCTGAGTAGACTATAACCAAATGCGTGACACACCCTTATAAATACCATCTCATTCCAAACACAAACCACACCCAAAATACGTTATGAATTACAAATTTAAAAAAAAAAACAGTGAAGTAAACCCACTCAATTTCATACCATCATGTTTGTTTCTTGATGCAACTGCAATTTCCTCTTAAATTTAAAAGGAATGAGGAGATTTATGGAAATGTTTCACATAAGAAAAAAGAGTTATCGATAAATTAAAAACCGATTTAGAGAAATTGGAACTATTATTTAAAGAGATGAAGGAAAGTAAAAGTACAGAGATTGTCAGCATGAGAAACAGCTGTTTCTCATGCTGTCAAACTCACATATTAAGGTTTTTATGGCAGAGTCAATCGAAGAATTGCAAAAAATCCTGAGCAAATTAAATACAATTATGAAGAACATGAGCCTCAAAATTGACGTGAATAAAACAATTGTGGTCTTTTGAGGAAATCATAAATCGTATATCACTAAAGAAATTGGTAAGCTCTAGTTGCCTTATAAACTGCGTAAGATATGGCAATTAGGAGAATTTCGTGTTGGAAAATATTTTGTCAGTGTCAGAAGTTTCAGGAACATTCTAGACGTCTATTTTTATTACAACTGGTAAAAAAATCACTTGTATAATTTTTTTTAATAGTCATGTAAGGTCTTCGAAATCCGATATTCGTATGTCAGTACGTTTTTCTATTTTTTCTACCATGTATCCACTACTTCAAAAAATCTCAAGAAATTCATGATAAATACATGATATGTAAAGAGATATGAAGAGCCTTTCGAAGTGTCTACTATCCCGTCTGTATCAAATAGCATTTCACCTTTGCTAGCAAAGGTGAGTTTGTCAGCATGAGAAAAAGCTGTTTCTCATGCTGCCAAACTCTCTAATTTTACTTTTCTTCAAATTGGTTTTTGTTGCTTCAAAAATGGTATCAAATGAACACCGAAACATTGGTAGATTTCTGTAAATGTTTTTTGATTATTACAAAAAGAAGTTTACCTTCTTTTCTTCCTCTATTCTCATTTTTTTCAATGTAGACATTCAATAGTGTGTTGTCCAAATGTCATCATAGGATTCTTGGTTTATTTTTTAATATACAAGAACTTCGTACTTGAATTACTGATAATTGCTATTCAGTAAGAACATGAGATGATCTTTGACAACTTAATAATTTACTCACTGTCAATAAGCCCAGTGGTTAAAGCTCACATGGTAGCATTTACGTCATCATTATAGTTACCTAGAGCAGATTCAAAAAGAGAAGATAATCAATTCCTCAGTCGAAGGGGTGATACACCCGATAATAATAAATTGTGCTGTTTTTCATGTCCGGAGATGCGATAATAATAAATATCGAAACAGGTGTCCAACCATATAAGCATCAGTCACCACAAACCACTGTCGATCTGGGCGTAACGTTTTCTTGAAAATATCTTGAAACATGAAGGACTAGTTCTTTTCCTACGAGAGGAAATAAACAGCTGCTGGAATCCATAGCACATCGAGGTGGTATCAACATCTAAAGAGACAGAACCACCAGAAAAGAAATGTACTTGTGGAAACCGATAAAAAATTTGTACAAGTTGTACTTTTGTCGTGCCTGACAATACGTGTTGGGAAAGATAAAATAGTAAAGAAGATAAAAAATAAAAATAAAAATACAAAGTGTAACCTTTACCTCGATTTTAGAATAATATTTACCTTCAAGAAAAGTTAGCGGCCGTACTTAAATTAAGTAACGAATTTACGTACGTAATTTTTAATTTCAAAAAATTTTTTACTAGTTATTGCTAGGAGAATTAGGCAGGGTTTCCTGCCTAATTGCCAAAAAAAGAAGAATTTTCAACAAAAGAATGATTTCAACCAATGAGGTAAATCTTTTAAAAAAAATTAATTTTCAAGCACTTTCAACTAGTAGTTTAATTTTCAATAAAAAAAATGAATTTGTTACCAGATATTCAACACTTTCCCCAAGAAGATTAATTTTCTACCAAAAAAGATAAATTTTGAACCAAAAAGCCGAATTTTCTACAAAACCGTTGAATTTAGAACCTGTAAATATGATTTTTCACCAAAAAAGTTTATTTTTAACCGAATAATTGAATTTTCAACTGAAAAAGACAAATTTTCAACAAAAAAGTTAATTATCAACCACCAATTTTTCATTTTTAAAACAAAATTATTTGAAATCAATCATAAAAAACAAATTTTTCAATCAAGAAAGATTTTAATTTAAATAAAAAACAGTTGCATTCAATCAAAAAAGACGAATTTTCAACATAATAGTTGAATCCTCAACCTAAGCAGATTAATTTTTAACCTAACAGTTGCATTTTTTTCTAAAAAATATGACATCCCTACCAAAATAGTTGAATTTCTACCCCGA
Source organism: Andricus quercusramuli (assembly GCA_932178445.1). Taxonomy (NCBI): domain Eukaryota; kingdom Metazoa; phylum Arthropoda; class Insecta; order Hymenoptera; family Cynipidae; genus Andricus; species Andricus quercusramuli. The sequence continues at coordinate 23,438 of CAKNXH010000985.1, forward strand.
AGGACTAAATTTCATCAAAATCAGTTTAAATTTTAAACCAGAAATAGCAGTAGCCTTGTTACTAATTCGGGGGAATCGAAACGTACACAGTCAGGGTCGCCTAAACCGTTTCCAATTCTAATGCATAATATTATGCATTATGCTTATGGATTATGCACAATATTGTGCAATATACTTGACTGAGTACTCGTGACCTAAATTGGGGGTTACTAAGTCAGGGTCAGAGTGTATTTCAATTTGATATAAAAAAGGGACATTGAAAGAATAGTTCATTTGTTATTAAAAACTGTTTATATTGCATGCGTTCGTGAATATTACTTTCTAGTGAATTTTATGTTAACATTTTTTTTAATTCCTTGAAAAAATACTATTTGTATTCCTTATAATTCTCATCAATTTTTTTATGCATTCTTGTTGTTGGAAATTTATCTTTTTGGATTTAAAATTGAACTATATAGTTGAAAATTAACTTTTTAAATAAAATCTGATATTTTCGGGCTCAAAATTCAACTGCTTTGTAGGAAATTCGTCTTTTTAGCTTGGAAATTCAACAATTTGGTAGAGGATTCAAGTATTTTGTTGAAAAGTCACGAATTTTCAACGAAAAAGTTAATTTTCAACCAAACAATTGAATTTTCAACTAAACAATTTCAGCCAAAAAAATGTTTAACCAAAAAAACTGATTGTACTTTTTGCGTATAAAATTTTTTTTAAACATTTTTTTCGAACATTCTTAATTGAAAATTTGTTAATTAGAAGCCGCTAAATGTAACATTTTGAATTTCAACTTTTAAACATTATATCATTTCAGGCAATTTAAAGCTACAAACATTAATTTATGCATTAAAATCTGTTTTGAAGTCTTTTAAAATATCCCCTTAAAAATATGTTCAAATGAATCATTTAAAAATTTTCCAGAAATCTGATAATAATTTTATTATCTTGGAACTCAAATTTTGCCTATAATTTTCCAAAAATCCTGCAAAAGTAAAAAAATTCCCTTCAAAATCATTCAGATTCTTTTTTGAAAATTTTGGAAATCTTATTAAATATTGTTTTCAAATTAATTTTTGAACAAAAAACTTATTCTTCGTTTTTCCAAGAATTATGATACAAATTTTTCATTTATTTAAAAACTTTTTGAGTGTTTAAAAAGCTTATAAATTTTTTGTTCGACATCTTCAAAAATCTAGATTGTCTTTTAAACGTTTTGAAATCTTTTCACGTCTTAAATTATTTTGGAATCTTGTCAAAACTTCGAAATATATTTTAAAACTCGATCATCTCCCAAGTTAATAATTTTTCGATTGTCATATATCATGCACAATATTTTTTAAAAATCTCTTTAAATATTCTCTTAAAATCAATTTTTCGGAATAAAAAAATATTTCAAATAATCCAGTTTAAAATTGTTTAGTTCTTTATATTTATTCTATAATTGCTTATTTTTAATGGAAAGCAAAATATTCACATATAATTTTGAAAATTGAATGCAGACACTCGTTTCACAACATCACAATCATTTCAAAAATAATTTAATTAGTGGTATATCAAATTTAAATAAACTTTTATTATGCAAATTATATCCAGTGTTCAATTACATGACCTGAAAGTAATTGATCAATTTATGTTTCTGAATTTGAAACCATTTAAATTTAACCTTTATGTAATTCAATATTGTGGTAAAAAAATCAGCTAATAATCAATTAACCAGTCCACAACATAAAAACCGCCAAGCAATCATTTACATTCAAATAATGAAATTATTTATACTTTATATTTTTTTAAATTTCAACTTTTATTGCTGAATGTTTAGATTTATGGATAAGCTTTTAAATAAATTCCAGAAAATTTACATATAATGTTTAAGGTTGAATTTAGATAATCATCTCACAACATCGTAAACATTTTGAAAGTTACGAAATTGGAATAGAAGCATTTTAAATATATATAAACTTCTATTATACAAATCATATCCAATATTCGATGACATAACGATTACTTCTATGGAGGTTACCTTTTATCATATAAAAGATTTCAACTTTTATTCCTGAAAATTTTATTTATTTATAAAATAGAATCAGTTGATGAAAATTTAATAAATATACAGTCATTTAACAACTTAATTAACGCCTTTAAAAATAATTAATCAATCAGTTCAGAAAATAAGAAGCATGGGACGCCGAAGTAAAACGCGCATATCATGATAAAGAAGAACTGCGACTGGATTAGAAATGTAGAAAAATTAGTAATAGTAAAAATAAATAAATCGAAATAATTATCGGCGATCCATAAAATAAGAAATCCTCTTTTTTCCTTCTGTTGGTTCTAATTTTGAATATATAGAGGTCACTCTATGACTTACTACGGCTAACACGAAATCTTCTTCCATAAAATTACGAGTTTTCATCTCTAGGATTAGAGATTAGAGAATTAAACGTTGAAGCTATTTTTGAGGGAAATTAAGAGCGCTTGTTATAAATCCATCAAGAATTTTTTGTCCCACCCCTTTCAACCATCCTGCAGAGTGGAGAATATTTTTCTAGATGTTTTCTCTTTTTGTTGGGGCAATACTGGCCGCAGGGGTGCAAGTCAAGATCATAACGAGGATCACTTAAGAACCTGAGAAAAATGAAACATCATCGTCTCCTGAGTCTTGAATGCAGGTATGAAATAATAAAGGAATCTGGTATCCGATCGCAGAGGGACCATTTACAGGTCTCTCGGTTTGTAGATGGGGCATACCAACAGACACAGCCTGATGCGATCAGACAGGCGACCAAGGTATCGATCCTGTGTAAGTGATTCTAACGTTTTCTTACCATGAAAGAGAAGCAGGTCCTTGTCCTTTTATAATGTAAAGCACGAAGGAAACCAGCCTGTGATAGAATACCGAGCCGGCTGCTATAATTGTTATTGCTGGTAATCAGCCAAGTGAGTGTTCCTTATAAAGAATTTAGCATCGAAGCGCGAAATGCGGCAATCATGCAAATGTCGGAAGTGCAGATGCCTATATAAGAAATTTATACTCAAGCTAAATTAGGTATACGAGTCTTTCTCGAGTGTATTACAGGCATATCATGGTTTTCATTGAACACTAGGGTTTCCTTTGTTGAAGAATAGTACGTTATGTAACAAGGGGCGAAAGGAGAACCGCAAATTTTACTTTCGCCACGCTAATTTTACTTTCGCCCCGATAATTTTACTTTCGCCACGCTAATTCAACTTTCGCCACGCTAATTTCACTTTCGCCCCACAAATTTCACTTTCGCCCCGTAAATTCAGTTTACGGAAAATGTATGCTACTTTCGCCCCTATTTTCAGGGGCGAAAGGTGGCCATTTCGGTCGAATGTGGTATAAAATATTTTTTCTGAGTGTACAATAGGGTGGTCCAAAAATACATTGGACAATTTTTTTATATAATTTTTATGGGGACACCCCCCAAATTTGTTCGAATCCACACAAAAATAAATGCATTTTTTTTGTTTTGAAAAAAAATTATATTTAGGGGTGTCGCAAAAGTTAATTTGCCACCAAATAGTTGAATTTTTAACTAAAAAAGACGGATTTTCAACAAAATTCGTAATTTTTTTAAAAATAGTTCAATTCTCAACCAAAACAAATTGATTTTCAACCAGTTTTGAATTTTCCACCAAAAAGATAATTTTTCTACAAAAAAGTTTGAATTTTCAACAAAAAAGTTAATTTTCAAACAAATAGTTGAATTTTCAACTGAAAAATACGGATTTTCAATAAAATTCGTGAATGTTCAACAAAATAGTTAAATTCTCAACCAAAACAGATTGATTTTTGAATAGTTTTGAATTTTTGACCAAAAAGATTAGTTTTCTACAAAGAAGTTTGGATTTTTAACAAAAAAGTGAATTTTCAACCAAATAGTTGAATTTTCAACCAAAAAAGACGGATTTTCAATAAAATTCGTAATTTTTCAACAAAATAGTTTAATTCTCTACCAAAGCAAATTGATTTTCAACCAGTTTTGAATTCTTGACCCAAAAGATGAATTTTCAACAAAAAAGTTAATTTTCCACCAAATAGTTGAATTTTCAACCAAAAAAGACGGATTTTCCACAAAATTCATAAATTTCCAACGAAACGGTTTAATTCTCAACCAAAACAGATTGATTTTTGACCAGTTTTAAATTCTTCATCAAAAAGAGGAGTTTTCTACAAAAAAAGTTTGAATTTTCAACAAAAAAATTAATTTTCAACCAAATAGTTGAATTTTCAAACCAAATAGACGTATTTTCAACACGTTCGTAATTTTTTTAACAAAATAGTTTAATTCTCAACCAAAACAAATTGATTTTCAACCAGTTTTGAATTTTCCACCAAAAAGATGATTTTTCTAGAAAAAAGTTTGAATTTTCAACAAAAAAGTTAATTTTCAAACAAATAGTTGAATTTTCAACTGAAAAATACGGATTTTCAATAAAATTCATGAATGTTTAACAAAATAGTTAAATTCTCAACGAAAACAGATTGATTTTTGAATAGTTTTGAATTTTTGACCAAAAAGATTAGTTTTCTACAAAAAAGTTAATTTTCAACCAAATAGTTGAATTTTCAACCAAAAAAGACGGATTTTCAATAAAATTCGTAAATGTTCAACAAAATAGTGTAATTCTCAACCAAAACAAATTGATTTCCAAGCAGTTTTGAATTCTTTACCGAAAGTATGAGTTTTCTGCAGAAAAGTTTGAAATTTCAACAAAAAAGTTAATTTTCAACCAATTCGTGAATGTTTAACAACATAGTTTAATTCTCAACCAAAACAGATTCATTTTCGATCAGTTTTGAATTTTTGACCAAAAAGATTAGTTTTATATAAAAAAGTTTGAATTTTCAACAAAAAAGTTAATTTTCCACCATATAGTTGAATTTTCAACCAAAAAAGACGGATTTTCAACAAAATTCATAATTTTTTAACGAAATAGTTTAATTCTCAACCAAAACAAATTGATTTTCAACCAATTTTGAATTCTTCATCAAAAAAATTATTTGTATACAAAAAAGTTTGAATTCACAACAAAAAAGTTAATTTTTCACCAAATAGTTGAATTTTCAACAAAAAAGATGGATTTTCAAATAAATTTCTAAATTTTTAACGAAAAAGTTGAAATCTCAACCAAACCAGATTAATTTTCAACTAGTTTTGAATTCTTGACCTAAAATATGAGTTTTCTACAAAAAAGTTTGAGTTTCTGACAAAAAAGTTAATTTTCAACCAAGTAAGACGGATTTTCAACAAAATTCGTAATTTTTCAACAAAATACTTTGATTCTGAACCAAAACAGATTTATTTTTTACCAGTTTTGAATTTTTTATCAAAAAGATTAGTTTTATACAAAAAAGTTTGAATTTTCAACAAAAAAGTTAATTTTCAAACCAAATAGTTGAATTTTCAACCAAGAAGATTCATTCGCCATTAAAAAAGAAACAAATTTTTAACAAAATAGTTCAATTATCGGCAAAAAAAATTACTTTTCATCAAGAGAAAAAATAAGTTTTCAGTTAAATAGCTCATATTTCAACCAAAGGAATTAATTTAAAAAAATGCCTTCTTGGATTCGACGCTGGTTTTTTTGCATGAATCAACATTAATCTTTCGTTCACTTTATTCTATTCAATTCTGTGTACGCGTATACACTTTTTTCAAGTTTCGAATCCAATCTGAAATACGAGTCGAAGGCACGTAATATTTTTTCGGCTTGATCATTTTTACTGCGACGGGGCGATGATGAACTACTTGCCACTGAGACAGTGAGCAAGTAATCTCTTTGTTGCATCAAACAACCCGTGGTAAAACCGCAAAAATAAAAAATAAAAAAAATAAAAAAAAAAATAAAAAAGTGTGTAATTTCTTTGAAGGGAACGATGTATTACACGTTTCACTGAACCACCGTTGGGCCTACCTTTTTTAACTCTTTCTGCTTCTCTTTCTTAAAAACCTCTTTGTGGTTTCATACTATAAACATACGACAAAGTGGATTTCACCTCAAGTGTTAAAAAGAGTTTATTATGCGTGTGAACTTGGCCCCCCACTTTCAAAATTTCGAATTTTTTTTTAGAGTTCTGACATC
>CAKNXH010000985.1:39999-69314 GCA_932178445.1 Andricus quercusramuli
TTTGGTTGAAAATTAACTTTTTTGTTGAAAATTCAAACTTTTTTGTAAAAAACTTATCTTTTTGGTCAAAAATTTAAAACTGGTTGACAATCAATCTGTTTTTGTTGAGAATTAAACTATTTTGTTAAAAATTCACGTATTTTGTTAAAAATTATTCTTATTTGGTAGAAATTGAATTTGCTTGGTTGGAAATTCAACTATTTTGTGAAATATGTACGCATTTTGTTGAAAATTTGACTTTTTTGGTCATTAAAATTCAAACAGTTGGATAGAAAACTAATATTTTTGGTCAAAAATTCAAAAATGGCTGAAAATTAATCGGTTTTGGTTGAGAATTAAACTTTTTGGTTAAAAAATGTACTTTCTTGAAAATTAATATTTTCCGGTAGAAAAAGAATTTTCTTGATAGACAATTTAACTATTCGATTACAAATTTACATATTTTGTTGAAAATTATACTTTTTTCGGAAAATTAATCTTCTATGTTTAAAATTAATCTCCCTGGTTAAAAATTCAAAACTGTCAGGTTGAAAATTAATCCCTTTTGGTTGAGGATTCAGCTAATTCGTTAGGAATTCGTCCTTGGATTAATACAACTGTTCTCAATTTGGAATGAAAATTTTTTCTTGGATAAAATATTAACTATTTCATTTTATGTTGAGATTTCATATTTTTCCGCTAAAAAATCAAATATTGGGTTCAAAGTTGAATTACTTTGTTAATTATTCATAAAAAAAAATTATATTTTAACCCCCCCCCCCCCCCTTTCTCAAATCGTTCAACGTTATTTTTCAATCATCGGACAATTGTGAGAAAATAGTGCCTTTATTGTCACTTTCTTCGAAATGGTTGTATATAAATTCAAATGATTTTTTAGATTTGAATAGCAGCATATATAAAGGATTGAATGGATTCCACTTTCCGCGTTCTGAATCGTGTTAGAATCAGTATTTACATACACCTATGTACGTAATATCTAACACTATAGCTACCATACCTACATGCAATTGTGTATGTGTTGAATTTCGAATAAATGGACGAAATCGACAATAATTTATTCCCTGGTCGTAAAATACGCAGAGCCTTCCTACGCTTCAAGCCAAATGTGCTAAGCAAACACGAAACACGTATTCAGAGAGGAATTCAGCAATGTCGTGTTCAGCTTCTTTTGCTTTCGCTTTTCTTCTATTCAGTGTCGTTATATCTCCATTTCTCTTTTTCTCTTTTACAGCCAGAAAAATTATATAGTAAAAAAAATTATAAATAATTTTTTCCATTATGAAGAAATGTTGTGGTTCTGGTCGGGGCCACATCGGGCTTACCCTCTGTAAATCAGAGTTAGTCTAAAAATTAGATTCAATTAAATTTGAAATTACTGCCTGTCTTAATTAGTGAATATTAAACTAATTTTCAGTTCAGTGACTAATCTAAAGTAATTAGTCAAATTTAACATCTCGTCTGCAAAGAATATATGAAAAAGGAGAACAAACTAAGAAAAAACTTTCTTTTGAACTGAATGTCTAAATACGTATCTTTACGTTTAATTTTTTTGGGTAATTTTTTAATTTGTTTAGAGTTTATACTTATTTAGATTTGAATTTGCCGCGCTAATCTCGAGTGTATTCGATTAGTCTTCCGTTCGATTATTTGGCAACGAACGGAGGAAGACAACTTTGTGAAAGTGACGAACAGTAAACAGATAAACCGGTAAAGTCATGTGGATAAATCGTTTTAAATAATTCTCAATTCACCTTTTTAATAATTCACGAAAAGTTTTTCGACCTGGGTGAGGTGTTCATATCAAACTAGAATTATCTACTAGAATTATTCAGCTCTCTAAGATTTCCGACAGTGAAATTCGAGAAAGCGTCGACATTTTGAAGATCATTTATTGTTTGTCTTTGCGTGAAAATGTTAAATAGATTGAGAATCGGGATCCAGAATTGGGACCAATTGTACAAAAAGATCCCACTCTTCTTTTTAGTATGCGATAAATGCACGTATAGACTTGATGCTGTAACTTATTGGCATCATAACCTCACTTTCTTATTCTTTGCTCCACGTGCCAAAAAACTTTTCAATCAAATGATTGACTTTTCAAACAAAAAAAGTTAAATGTAAGATGTCATTTTGTCGACCAAAGTAAATAATTCAATTTTCTGATGTTAAACATTGTCGAATTACTAGTCAAATAACTTTTCTGGTGAAACAAGAAACAATCCGGGCTGAGGCAGATTTTTTCTCGTTTCACCAGAAAAAATTATTTGACCTGTAAATCAACAATGTTTAATATCAGAAAATTAATTTAAAAAGATTAAAGTTCAAATATTAAAATTTTCAAGAAGGAAAACAAATTTTTCAGAAAGCAGTTGATTTTTGTTCAAAAAAGTTCACTTAAAACCAAAAAAAGCGAACTTTTCTACCATGAAAGCTGAATTTTCAACAAAGAAGTACATTTCTTAGGATAAAAAGTCTAATACTTTAGAAGACAGTCAACAAAATAAATAAATTGTTCACAAAAAAGATAATTTTCAATAAAAAAAGATAAATTTTTAACAAGCTAGTTGAATTATCAACCAAAAAGTTGAACTCTAAACAAACAAGAAAAATTCTCTACCCAGAAAGACGACTTTTGAACAAAAAATATGAGTTTTCTACCAAGTCGTTGAATTTTCAACAAACAAGATTAATTTTCTACACAAAAAAGACGACTTTGCAACACAATTCTTAAATCTTCTACCAAATACTCGAATTTTTATCTCATAAAATATACATGATAAAGTTTCAAATGAAAATGGAATAGTTGAATTTTCAGATAAAAACTCTGATAAAAATAAACTTTGATCAAAAATACCAATTTTCAAAAAAAATTGTTAAATTTTTGACCAGAAAATTAAAATTCTCAAACAAGTATGTGTAGCAGATATTTCAACGGAAAAGATAATTTGTTAGTTCAAAAATGATTGAACTCTTCCGAAATGATGAATTTTCTATAAAACTGTTAAATTTAAAAAAAAAGGTTAATTTTTAACCAAATAGTTGGATTTTCAACTAAAAAAGACGGATTCTTAACGAAATATGTAACAGCAAATATTTCAACGGAAAAATATTATTTTTTAATCAAAACTAAATGAATTCGTGCCAAATGATTAATTTTCTACAAAACGGTTGAATTTCCAACAGAAAATTTTAATTTTCAATCAAATAATTAAATTTTTAAGCAAAAAACATGAACTCGTCCGAAAGAATTAATTTTCTACAAAAAGTTGAATTTTCCAAAAAAAGTTTATTTTCAACCAAATAGTTGAATTTTCAACCAAAAAAGAGGCATTATTAAAGAAATATATAATAGTACATATTTCAAAGAAAAAATATTAATTGTAAATAAAAAATAATTTAATTCGTCCGAAATTATGAATTTTCTACAAAACAGTTAAATTTTCAAAAAATGTGGACTCTCAACCAAATAATTCATTTGAAAAAAAAAAATGAATTCTTAACAAAGCATTGTAATAATTAATATTTCAACCAAAAAAGGTTTTATTTTGAAATCAAAAACAGTTGAATTGAACCAAAAAAGACGAATTTTAAACCAAGAAGATTAATTCCTCAATCAGAAAGTACGAAAAAGGGTATATTTAATAACTTCTCAGCCTAGATAATAGCTTTCGATATGACTCAGCAGATTTGAGAACAACTTTGCGAAGCAAAAAGGAGTTACAAAAACCCCTCTCGGAGGCTGTTGATCGAGTTTTTGACAAAATTGGATCGTAATTACTAATTGAAAAGAGTCCTTATCGAATGCATCCATCCGGATAATTGAGGTGTCTAGTTCATAATAGCCGGCAGGAGTAATTTAATAACTCATCAATCAGAACGTTTCTGCCTTGAAATAAAAATTCTGAAGGAGTTAATAACTTGAAAATGAAAAATTTAAATTCTAAAGAATAGCGCAAGCTTTTTGTGACCGTTATCCTTTATAGGATGCGGATGTTGAATCAGAACCGTGACGCTGGGTAGACGGACAATAGCAGTTCACAAGTGATAAAAAATATTAACAGACGTCAGACTCACTTCAGGGAACAACACTGTTAGAAATTTCTATCGGAATTTCCAGTGACGCGTCTCTGAAGCTTTCTGTAGAAACCGTTAAAAATTTTTTCAAACAGGAACAGAAATTTCCACAACGGCAACTGCATAAAGCTTTAGCCACATGTTTCCAAAAATTCGGTTACAATTTAGTCATTTTCAGTAACTGTAACTAAAAATTTCGAGGGATTAAAAATTGTTTCGGTTCATTAATTTTAATATAAAATATGCAGTATGTATTTGTCCTGATAATGTAAACACACTGGAGCCTGGAGATAAGCACCTCGGAATAGTTGACGTTTCTACCAAATTGGCCAATTTCTCAAGCCAAAAAGGCGAATTTTTTACCCTCAAATGCGAATCTTCACCAAAAAAAGTTAATTTTGACAGAAAAATAACGAATTTTCAAGAAGCTAGTTAAATTTTCGAAGAAAAAGAAGAACCTTTAGCCGAAAAAGACAAAAAATAGTTACGAAGATATTGAATATTGAAGCCAAAAAGAAGAATTTACTGAAAAAAGGTTTAACTTTGTACCTGATAATATGAATACACTGGAGCCTGGAAATAAGCACCCTCGTGTTAAGCTATTTCTAGAACTGCTGGCCTCGTGTGGCCTCGTGTGGCCTCAAAATGTAGGGAGGCGGTGCTCACTAACTGCTTCACCCAATAGTTGAAATTTCTACCAAATTGGCCAATTTCCCAAGCCAAAAAGGCGAATTTGTTACCCTCAAATGTGAATTTTCAAACAAAAAGTTAAGTTTGAACCAAAAAACGATTTTTCGATAAGCTAGTTAAATTTTCAAAAAAAAAAAAAGAAGAATCTTCAACCAAGAAAACTGTTTCAGCCAAGAAAGACAAAAAATGTGAAACAAATTCTTGAATATTGATGCCAAAAAGACGAATTTACTCAAAAAAAAGTTTAACTTTGAACCTGATAATATAAATACACTGGAGCCTGGATATAAGCAACCTCGTGTTAAGCTATTCCTAGAACTGCTGGCCTCGTGTGGCCTCGGAATGTTGCCTCACAGAATAGTTGACATTTCTACCAAATTCGCCAATTTCTCAAGCCGAGAAGGCAATTTTTTTACCCTTCAATGTGAATTTTCAAAAAAAAAGTTAATTTTGAACAAAAAAAAAACGAATTTTCAACAATGTAGTTAAATTTTTGTAGAAAAAGAAGAAACTTCAACCAAGAAAGCTTTTTCAGCTGAAAAGGCAAAAAATGGTTACCAAAATATTGAATATTGAAGCCAAAAAGAAGAATTCATTGAAAAAAGTGTAATGTTTAATAATATTTAATAATTAATAATGTTTAATGTTCTCGACATTTTATTATTGTTTTTTGCAATTTTCTCTTACAATAGAGTTAGAAAGTCGCGATTTTTTCAAAAGCTTTCCATTCTTTGTACAATTTTCAATCAAACTGAGGTACTGGTTAATCAATGTTAATAAACCTAATTGTTTAAACAATTTATTACAATTTTAATAATATTCTCTTTGAATGATGCTAGAAATCGCGGTTTTTCTCTAAAAATTGCAACTTTTTGTCCTCTTTTTACTTGCAGTGACTATATATTTAATTCAATTTAGCAAAAATATTTGTTTAAACAAATTATTATCGTGTACAGCTATCTTCTTCTACATTAATACTAGATATTTGCGGTTTTTTTTCTGAAGTTTCGAACTTTTTGCGTATTTTGTAATTACAGTGAAGTAACAATCAATTCAAGTTCACAAACATAATTGTTTAAATAATATATTATCATTGTTAATAATATTCTCTTTGCTTACTGGTAGAAAGTTCCGGGTTTTCTGAATTTTTCAACTGTTTGTCTATTTTTTACTTGGGGTGACTTAATAATTGAATATATTTAACAAAAATAATTGTTTAAACAAATTATTATTGTTTATAGCTATCTTTTTCTTTATTAATACTAGATAGTTGTGGTTTTTTTCTGAAATTTTTATCTTTTTGTCAACTATTTTCATATTTTTCACTTGGTGTGACTTAATAATTAATAGAATTGAGCAAAAAGAATTGTTTAAACAAATTATTATTGTCTATAACTATTTTCTTCTACATTAATGCCAGACAGTGGCGGTTTTTTTCTGAAAATTTCAACTTTTTATCCACTTTTCTCTTAGTGAGGTAATAATTAATGCAAGTTAACAAGAAGAGTTGTTTAAAAAATTTATTATTGTTTATAACTATCTTTTATGAGATTTTGTCTCTTTAGTTGTGAACAGATAATAAATAAACATTAGAAAAAATCATTTTTTTAAAAATCGCCATTTATCAAAGATATTTTTCTTTAAAGAAAAATTGAAATATTCTTGAAGTATTTTCTGAGATTTTTTTAATTAATTTAAAGCAAATGTCTAAATTATTATTCATATTAATATTTATTATTTTTTCCTAACTAAAAATTCAAAGCAAAACTAATGATGCTAGAAACAAAGCAACTTCCTAACATCACTCTAAGAGAAGATAGATATAAACAATCATCAATTGTTTAAATGATTGTTAACTTGCATTATTTATCACTTTACTAAGTAAAAAGTGGCTCAAAAGTTAAAAATTTCAGAAGAAACCGCAACTATCCAGCATTATTGAAGAAGAAGATAATAGGGGAAGAGACCCCTCATCGAAGGTACGTGGGTTAGCTTTCGCAGATGATAAGATTGTTATGACAGAGTCAATCGAAGATTAGGGAGTTGAAGAGGAATTTAAATTTGGATCAATTCTAGATTTAATTTCCCAAATGTTTATCTCATTTTGGAAATTGTGTAACAAAGCCTAATTCCGGAAGTCGGAAAGATAATATCGCGTCCTTCAGGATTAGCCGACATTTTCATTTTTTTTCAGGATCCAAGCGAGTTGTAATGACGGCGAGGGGAAAAAAGGATAGCTGGAGGTGATCAAGGCTCTGATCCGATCCATTCCACGCATGAATCGTTCGGAAGATCGAATGCATAATTACCCTCTTCTCGTCGCTCGCAGTGGTCTCTTCTTCCGTTTTTTTTTGTTTTGTTTTTTTTTTGTTTTTTTTCGACTGGATTTCTCTCTCTGTTTCTCGTCTCCAGAATCCCGATTCCTGCGGTCCTCCTTACACTTGATGGGCCTGTACGGATTCACTGATAAAACGAGGAAAAAGTGGTTCGGTCGGCTGGGGTGGCTGGATTGGCGATATCAAGAGAACGAGCACGTCGTCGCCTGTTGAGCAACCTAAATGACGATCGACATTCTGCATCACATATCGTCATTCTCAATTTTCTCTATTTTTACATTTTTTGCCGAATTCTTCTTCGCCTTGTAAACGACCTAACTCATGCCTCGGTAATGGGGGTGTGGTTTATAATCTTTATAAGGGACGTATATTAATATATCTATATCCCCCAGCAATTTACTACCTGACGACGTAAAGTGGAGCCAAGAGCAGACTTCCTGCGTGTCCCCTTCCTTCGCAAAAGGTGGGAAGAGGCCGAATTAATTGGCTCAAGCGGAACCATTATTGCCTGTGTCCAGGCTCGTAATGAGAATGGCTTTTACAGGTCTCACACTACTTCAAAACTTTCAAAAAAAGTAGTAAAAGTAGCATCTGTGCCTCTAAAAATTGTAAAAAATTAGCCCAGATTTTTTTATAAATAGCAAACAGTAGAACTTTAATTCATTTTTTACATAAACAATAAGGGAAAGTCTTAAATAGAAGCAAAATAAGAATTTTATTTTTTATTTGAATAATTAGAGTCAAAGAAATTTCATTTAAGAATACTATTTGACTCCTTGATTGACTCTGCCATAACAACCTTATCATTCGCGAAAGCTAACCCACGTACCTTCGCTGTCCCGAGATCCACGCCTTCTTCGTCGAAGAGGACCATTCCCGACACTTATTTATGAATATAATAGATAGCCATGAAGGCGCAAATAAATTATCCTTCTATTTAGATAGAGATTTTTAACTATTATTATTTATTGTTTAATTAATCCTAAAAAAAATTCCCTGGCAACTCCAGGTTCTCCAGGTGAGTAGAAACTCTGATTTTGCATTAAAAAATTTTATTGAATCGAATAAAAGAACTAAGTCTGAATCAAAAAATGTTGAGTCAAAGGGTTTGAAATTATTGTACAATGCCATATTTTACATACCAATACGATCATCAAGTTCTATTTCGAAATAGAAAATAATCCACTGTTTAAGTCACACGTACCTGAAACACAAAATAAATGTATACCTTAGTATTTATTACAAAAAATTGTTTTTTTAAATATTTTCCTTCTTCGACGAAGATGGTGTGAATCTCCGGACAGTGAGGGTACGTGGGTTAGGTATCGCAGATGATAAGATCAATTCAAGTATTGAGTATCGCATTTTTTTAAAGCAATTCTATCGAATTTCCAACCAAAAAGCATTCGCTTTTTACACAATTATTGAATTTTCAATAAAATAAATAAACTCTGAAGCAAATACTTGAATTTTCAACAAAGAAGATTAATTTTCCCGGAAAATAAGAATTTTCAACATAATACATAATTTTTTTACAAAGTAGTTTAATTTTCGAAGAGAAAATATAATTCTTCAAATAAGCAGTTGGATTTTCAACTAATATAGATCAATTTCAGACCATAAGTGGGACTGTTACATTTGCAGATAAATAATTAATTTACAAAAAAAAGTGAATTTTCAACAATCTAGTTAAATTTTCAACTGAAGAGATGAATTTTCAACTAAAATAATAAATCTTCAACTGGAATAGTTACACTTCAAGTTGAAAAATAAATTTTGAACAAAATAAAAACGATTTTTCACAAAATAGATTAATTTTTTACCAACAGAGATGAATTTTCAACAAAAAATGGAATAGTTGAGATTTAAGAAAAAACAGATTTTATTTTTGAATTAAAGATAGTTAAAGTCAAATAAAGAAAACGAATTTTCAACAAAATAGATGAATTTTCAACCAAAAACATTAATTTTAAGCCCAGAAAAATAATTTTCAACCGAAAAAGACGAATTTTTGAAAAAATTCATAAATTTTAACTCAAGTAGTTGAATTTTCAACAAAATCGTTGAGTTTTAAACGAAAAAGATTAATTTTTAAGTAAAAATCTTAATTTTCGAGAAGAAAAAAACTAAAATTTGACAAAATACTCGAATTTTCAACTAAAAAAAAATTTTCACCAAAAATGAAAAAGTTAGATTTTCAGTTTCAAAAATTAATTTTTAACAAGAAAAAAAACAAAGTTTCAAGAAAATAATTAAATTTTCAACCGAACCATTTCCAACTAACATCAAGAATCTTCAACCACAAAACTTTGTTTTTAAGAATTTAATTCAAATTGCAACCAAGTATTTGACCTTTCAACTAAAAAGACGAATTTTCAACTAAAAATGGAATATTAAAATTTGGATTAAAAAAAATTCATTTTCAATCAAAAAACTAATTTTAAACAATATATTTAATTTTTATACCAAAGGAACGAATTCTCTGTCAGAATAGTTGAATTTTCATCCAAAAAATAAGTTTTCAACAAAATTGGTGAATTTTCTACAGAGAAAATAATTTTCCACTAAATCGTTGAATTTTTAACAAAATTGTTAAGTTTTTAATCCAGAAAAATTATTTTTCAAGTAAGAATCTTAATATTCTACAATAAAAAAATATGAACAAAATACACGAATTTTCAACTAACAATAAGAAAGACGAATTTTCACCAAAAATGAAATAGTTCAATTTTCAATTGTAAAAAAAGAATTTTCAAGAAAATAGTAAAGTTTCCAACAAGGTAATTTTACTTTCGATCAAGTAGTCAAATATTGAACTAAAAAATATAAAGAGTATTTAAATTTTTAGTTGAAAGAATTAATTCTCACACAAACAAAAACAAATTCGGAACAACATACTCAAATTTTTAACCTAAGAAATAAATCTACCAAAATGGTTGCATTTTCAACCCAAAAAGACAAGTTTTTAACAAAAAATTTGAATCTTCAACGAAAAAATGACTTTTTAGTAAAATTGTTGAATTTCCTACAAAGCAGATCCATTTTTCACTAAATCGTTGAATTTTCGACCAAAATCATGAATTCTCAACGAAGATTAATTTTCTACCGAGAAATTCGAATTTGCAACAAAATAATTGAATTTTCAAAAAAAAAATATCAATTTTGAACTAAACATGGAACAGTTACATTTTCAGTTACAAAAATTAATTTACAACCAAAAAGACAATCAATTTTCAACAGAATAGTTAAAAACTATTTGGTGAAAAAGATAAAAAGAAGTTTGGTTCAAATAAATATAAATGCAGTACTATACATTTTCTTTTACAAATTGCAAAAAGAATCGTTCATTAATTTAATATTACAATTTTTTTTAAATAAATTAAAGCACGCTAAAAAAAGTTCCCTGACTTGTGTGAATCTCGAGACAGTGAGGGTACGTGGGTTAGCGTTCGCAAATTATAAGGTTGTTATGGCAGAGTGAATCGAAGACTTGCAAAGAATTTTAAGCAAACAATACGGGCATGGAGAACACAATATGCTTATCCTTAGCATTCAATAAATGCGTTTGAACAAATTAAAATTATTTAAATAAGTTCCAAATATCAGATTGAGAATAGTCTAAGAATGGCCCTCTTCGTGAAAGAAGGTGTGGACCTCAAAACAGCGAAGGTACGTGGGTTAGCTTTCGCAGATGATAAGGTTGTTATGGCAGAGTCAATCGAAGACTTGCAAAGAATGTTGAACAAACTTAATACGGGCATGGAGAACACAAATGCTCATCCTTAGTATTCAATAAATGCGTTTGAACAAATTAAAATTGTTCAAATCAGTTCCAAATATCACATTTACAAGAGTCTGCGAATGACCCTCTTCGTGAAAGAAGGTTCTGGACTTCGAGACAGCGAAGGTACGTGGGTTAGCTTTCGCCGATGATAAGGTTGTTATGGCAGAGTCAATCGAAGACTTGCAAAGAATATTGAACAAACTTAATACAGGCATGAAGAACATGGGCTTCAAAATTGGAGAAAATAAAAAAAAATTACGCCGAGTCACGCTCACCCCGAGAGGGATATGGCTTAATGGTATAATAAAACAATAATAATTATGACGTGAGAAATTTAGATGAAATGAATTTTAGAGTTTTTTCTAACTGCCCAATGCGCGGAAGTCATTGCTGATTCTCGTTCACGCTTCTTAATACATAGAATTAAGAGAGCTTACTCATGCGTGACGAGATAATTGAAGGATTAGATTAGATAAATATACACGTATCTTTACTTTATTGTAACTGCTCGGAAATTATCCGCTCGAGTGAGGCTGAGTGCGTTTCGAGTCCACCCAATCCATCAAAAAATTTCATGTCTGCGGAGCACGAGCTATGGAAGTATAACTACCGGTGTAAATCACTAACAAGTGTTTCCTGAATAGTTAGCCGTTAGATGTTATACAAATACCGTAGAAAATAACTCGTTTATCTTTTTTTCTTGGTCTCTATCGATGCCACTCAAATTAACTTTTTTTTTACTTGGAACAAATTTTTCTGTGGTTCTCAAAATGTGGTTGAATCAAACTCAAAATATAGAATTCTTTGAAGAAAATTCAAGAATTTGGTTGAAACGTCATTTTTGGGTGAAGATTCATCATTTCAGTTGAAAATTCATCTCTTTGGTTCAAAAAAGGACTATTTTTTTGAAAAATCGTTGTTTTTTTTGTTTCAAAATTTATTTTCAAACTGGAAATTTAACATTTTAATTAAAAGTTCATCTCTTTTAAGTACTTTATTAAAAATTCGTTTTTTTATTGAAAATTTCATAAAACTGAATTAATAAAACCTAATCAGAAAATTTAAATTTTTTTTAAATTAAAAAGACTATTATTATGTTTTTGGTTGAGAATTCATGTTTTTGGTTGAGAATTCATCTTTTTGTGGTTAAAAATGCATATTTTTTGTCAACAATTTGTCTTTTTCGCTGGATAATTTATCATTGTGGTTGAATTTTTTTTATTTTTTGTTTATGTTTCTGAAATTATTTAATTTTGTTATTGAAAGTTTTTTACTTATAAATCTGACAATTAATCGCTTTCGGTTAAAAATTCAATTCTTCGTAGAAAATTCAACAATTTTTTTAAAAAGTAAATTGTTCGTTAAAATCATTCAGGTTCTTTTTTGAAATTTTTGGGAATCTTTTTAAACATGATTTTAAAATCAATTTTTCAACAAAAAACTGATTTTTAGTTTTTCTAAGAATTATAATAATAATATGATACACATTTTTTATTAATTTAAAACCTTTCAAAGTGTTTAAAAAGCTTATGAATTTTGTGTTCGAAATCTTCAAAACTCTCCATTGTGTTTCAAATGTTTTGAACTCATTTGAAATAATAATAATAATCGAGAGAAGAAACTTTTTTCAAAAAACACACGCATTATCATAGGAAGTTCTGTGGTTCGCTTCCCGGCGGAGATCTTCTTTTCAGAATTTTTTTTTCAAATAAAAAGTTTGATTTGACAAATGGCAAAGTTCATGGCAGAGCCACAGTCAAATGACAGAATATTTAAAGACGAATGAGAGTTCAGATTACAATCTGGCAATTTACTCTGCCGCTGCGGTTAAGTTGGGTCACATGAAGCAAATGAGATCGCATCTCACATACTTGTGGAAACTGGACATTCTGTGCACTCAGCACTCAACATCCTGTAACGTTTGCTGTTTTTTTTTTTTTTTTTTTTTTTATTTCTATTCCTATTTACTTACATTTAATATAAGAACTCCCCGAGCGTCATTACCGTACGGCGTCCCAACCTCTCTTTGCACAAGGATACATTTTTTTAAGTTACATACATTTTAATTTTTTTACATTACATTTTTAAGTAAAATAAATAATATCATAGAAGCCTTAAAGTCTGTCCCTCAATTTTTGTCATTTCAGACGTCATTGCCGTACGTTTTTTTTCTTCTAGTAAAATATTATAGTTACAGTTAAGCAATAAATACAGAAATATTAGGCGTATTGTTTAATACAAGATTTTATAAAATTGAGCTTGAAATATTGACTCTCTTTTCTGTGAATCCGATATTAAAACTGAAAAGTGCATCTCGACAACAAAAACGTCATTCCCGTACGTGCGTTGAAAACAATTGTCAGGGTGAAAAAAAAATATAGAAACCCATTCCGTTACTTGCTTAGCGGTGTTTTCTTTCATAAGTAGGTGACTTGTTATGATTAAAATCTGTTATTTTTTTATAAACATTAAAAAAGGTTAACACTTCATTAAAACTTCAAAATTTTTACGCGTCATTAACGTACGGTACAATTGAACAGAGATTTTTCAACCTAAGAAGATTAATTTAAAAAAAAAAGTGATATTAGATGGATTTTCTACCAAAAAAGAAGAATTTTTAACAAAATTCGTAAACTAATATTCAAACAAATGGTTAAATTTTCAACCAAGAGGATTATTTTTCTGAAAAAAATATACCTTTTCCTTCCCAATTATTTTTTTTTATTTTTAAAAAAAAAATCAATTTTTCACAAAAAATGTAATTGTTAAATTTCCAGTGAAAATATCAATTTCAGCAAAAAAAAAACAATTTTCAACATGATAATTAAATTTTAAACTAAGTAAATTAATTTTTAACTAAAATTATGAATCTCCAACTATAAAAATTTGCGAGCCCAAGATAAGAATTTCCAACATAAAAGTTGAATTTTTAACCCGAAAAATGTGAATTTTCAACGACAAAATTAATTTTCAATTTAAACAGTTTATTTTTCACCAGGCAGTTACATTTTTAACCAAAATCAATTAAATTTCTACAAAAAGAGAAGAATTTCCAAAGCAAAAAGACCAATGTTCCACAAAATAGTTGGATTTTACAAAAAAAAAAAAAAAATAGAGGAGAATTTTCAACAAAAATTGAATAGTTAAACTTTAAGTTAAACAAATTAATTTTCAACCGAAAAAAATGGATTTTCAATCAAACAGTTCAATTTTCAACCAACGTGATAAATTTTCAACTAAAATGATGAATCTTCAACTGGAATAGTTGAATTTCATACCGAAAATATGTTTTTTGTTGAAAAATTGATTCAAAAATAATATTTAATAAGATTTCCAAAAATTTGAAAAAACAATCTGAATGATTTTAAGTTAATTTTTTTTACTTTTAAGGATTTTCGAAAAATTATAGGAAAAATTCGAGTTCCATGATGATAAAATTATTATTAGATTTTTGAACAATTTTCAATGATTTTTTTCAAAATTTTTCAAAATTTTTAGGAGAATAATTTAAAAGATTTCAAAACAAATTTTAATGAGCAAATTAATGTTTCTAGCTGAAAATTGCCAAAAATTATATGATTTTGAGAATTTTTACACTTTTAATTCATTTTTTAATTTGTAGCATTAAAAATGATGGTGTAGATTTATATTTTTCAAATATTGTAACTGTACAATACATAAAAATTATTATTAAAAATTTGCAGTTTAACGGCTGTTAATTAACAAATTTTCAATTTGAAGCCTCAGTAGTGGAAAAAATGTAGACGTTCGATTGAAATAAAAATTTTTGAAGTTTGCTATGAAAATTTAAAATAATTTTTTATTGTGAAAAATTAATTTCACGAGAATATTGAAAAAAAAATTATTTTGAACGATATATGACAATTGAACAATTATTAATTTGGATAAATTTTCAACGAAAAAATTTATTTTCACCAAAAAAGCGACTTTTCAACAAAATAGTTAAATTTTTAACCAAGCCAAAGAATAAGAAACTCTATGACTGAAAAAATTTAATTTTTGAATAAAAAATATGATTTTCCTACCACAGACGAATTTTCAATCCAAACGGACCAATTTTCTATTCAAAAAGACAAATGTTCAACAAAAAAGTTGACTTTTAAACAAAATAATTCAATTTTCATTCGAAGCAATGAATTTTTAACTAAAATTATGAATCTTCAAGTGGAATAGTTAAATTATTGGATAAATAATAAATTTTCAAACTAAAAACAAGGATTTTTCAACAGAACGGTCAAATTTTCTACAAAAAAGTGAATTTTGAACTCAAATAAAAATAAAAATTTGAAAAAAAACCAAATTTAATTTAAAATTAAAAAAATTTTGAATTCAACCAAAAGAAAAACAACTAATTTTCAGTAAAATATTTCAAGCAACAAACAAATTATTCTAACAAAAAAACATAAATTTTTAACCAAGAAGATAAATTTTCTACCGAAAAAGTTTAATCCTTTACCGAAAATATAAAAGCAGACTTTACAATTTTTTAAAAGTTGTAATTTCTTGAATCTTCAACTGAAAATAAATAGTTGAATTTTCAGTTAAAAAATAAATTTTCAAAAAAAAAAAGAAGATTTTTCAACAAAATAGTTCAATTTTAAACCGAGACAATTTTTAACTTACATAATGAATATTTACCCAAAAAATGAATTTTCAACAGAATTCTTGAATTTTTTAAAAAGTAAATTAATTTTCAACCAAAGGAGATAAATTCCGAACAAAAAATATAATAGTTGACATTTTAACAAAAAAAAAATGAATTAAAAATTAAAAATATTTGAATTCAACAAAAACACGAATTTACCGCAAACTAATTAAATTTACAAAGAAAAAATTAAAACATGAATTTTTAACCAAGAAGATTATTTTTCTACCGAAAAAGATGACTTCTCCACCAAAAATATAATAGTAGACTTTTCAGTTTGAAAAAAGTTGGATTTTCTTATTGGGTGTCATTAATTCAATTTTAAAAAAAAATTTCAACTGAAAAACAACACAATTTTAAACAATGTTCTTAAATTTTTATCCAGAGATGAACATTTAACTTAAATAATTAATGTTCCATTGAAACGGTTAAATTTTCAGTTTAGAAATAAATTTTTAACAAAAAAAAGTTTTTTGAACAAAATAGTTCAATTTTGAACCGAAGAGACAATTTTTAACAGAAATAATTAATCTAGATCCAAACACGACTTTTCAACAAAATAGTTAAATCTACAAAAAAAAATAAGCAAAAAACATGAATTTTCAACCAACAAGAATTATTTTCTACCCAAAAAGATGATTTCTCCACTAAAAATACAATAGTAGACTTTTAAATTTTTAAAAAGTTGGATTTTCTTATTGAGTATTATTAATTCAGTTTAAAAAAATTTTCAGCTGAAAAAAAAATTTCCAACAAAGTTCTTAAATTTTTATTGTTATTGAAAATAAATTTTCAACCAAGAAAGCAACGATTTTTGAACAGAATTGTTCAATTTTGAACTTAAATAATGAATCTTCATCCAAACATGACCTTTCTACAAAATAGTTGAATCAAAAAAAAAATTAAGCAAAAAACATGAATTTTCAACCAACAAGAATTATTTTCTACCGAAAAAAAAGAATTCTCCACTAAAAATATAATTTTTCAGCACCCGCTGACCTGCTAAGTATACCCCCACCATTGCGCTAAGCGAGTCACCCCTCAATTCCTTTTACCAAGCATATCTGGCGTCGGATTAGAGGCGGGGGCAATTCCCGACTCGCACCCGCTTACCTGGGTAGTATACCCCCACCATTGCGTCCAGCGCGGTAAAATAAAAAAAATTTCAAAAAGGGGATGAATAAAAAAACTTATAAAAAATATTTTACTATTCATCTCGAATTTCGGGACGAGACAATTCGTTCTTGAAAATAGAAAAAAAAGATAAATAAATAAATTCTTCAGAAAAGGGGAAAGGAGGGGAAAGAGTGTGAAGTCTGCTATTACAATTTCCGTTCCTAATCTAATCTCATGAAAGTACAGCTATAAGGATGCACTTTGCAGAAGTACCTCAATAAATAATGTTCTTTCAAACTGACATTACAACAATCGTCAAGGATCAGCAGTTTACTGGCGAAACCCCGCAACGAATCGACGCCTGAGCGTTTCCCGCGAGGCAGTAAATCCTTCAGAGAGGCGGTTTTAAATCTTTATCGAACCAGATCGTCGTTGCACAACATCGATTGCCTGCTGGGTTTCGATGGAAACTGTATGCAGTTCTTGTTATTGACACGAGGCAGTGCTATAGGCCTCAAGAGATTTATTGCGTTATCCTACTACCAGTTTCCGAAGTACAACCTACGGGTTCATTTTTCTGGTCATCGTCCGACTTGCATCCGCTTACCTGCTAAGTATACCCCCACCACTGCACTAAGCGAGTCACCCCTCACTTGCTTTTACCAAGCATATTTGGCGTCGGATGAGAGGCGGGGCGATTCCCGACTCGCACCGGCTGACCTGGGTAGTGTACCCCCACCATTGCGTTTAGCGCGCTACCCCTCGCTTGCTCGTTCCCGCCTGGGATTATAGCTTAGAAGGCTGGCGTACCTGAGATATTTAAAGCTGTTGTCCTTTGCGTTCCAGTTTAGAAATAATTTCCGATGGAGTTTATTACTCTAAAATTTTAAGATTTTCAGCTTCGAAGACACGTAAAATAAAATTAAATAAAAAAAATATAATAAATCTTGAATAAAAAATTAAAATGTCTAGTTAAAAATTCAAGTGTTTTGTTGCAAACCCAACTATTTTTTGGGAAACTTACCTTTTTCATTTGAAAATTCATCTATTTTAGTGAAAATTGTATCTTCCTTGAATAAAAATGCAACTGTTTAAAAATTCAACACGAGAACAATTTTTTTGAAAATTGATACTGTTTGGTTAAAGAATTCAACTATATTTTGTTGAAAATTCAACTCTTTTGTAGAAACATCGCCTTCTTAGGTTGAAAATTAAAATTTTTTGATACAGAACGTGCGATGTACTTTGTGCGATGTACTTTTTTATTTAAATGTCACATTAAGTTGTTAAATATTGCAACTGAAATTTTTTTTTAAGAAAATCAACTATTTTTTTGAAAATATGTTTAATTTAAAAATTTATTTATTTTAATAGAAATTGCATGTTTCTTGGATAAAATGGCGGTTTGATTGAAAATTCAACTGTTTTGTTGTGAATTAACTATTTGTTTAAAAATTCAAATATTTGGCTCAAAAATTCAACAATTTTGTTAACAATTGATGTACATATTTGGTTAAAAATTGATCTTTTTTGTAAATTCGGTTTTTTACATTTCTCTTTATTCGTTAAATACAACTATTTAAAAATTGATTTTTATATGTTGAAAATTAACGTTTTTATCAAAGATTCAACTCTGAATTGAAAATTCTACTCTTTTGTAAAAAAATTTGTCTTTTTTACTTGAAAATTCAACTGTTTTTGGTGATAATTCAATGTTTTTTGTTTGGTAATTCGCATCTTTGTAGTTTAAAAATTTAACGATTTTGATTTATATCATAGAAAACTTTATAGAAGTTTCGAAACCATTCAAAAATAATTTAAAACTTAGAAAATATTTCAAAATTTTTTTTCAATGTAGATTTTTGAATATTTCTAAAAGAAGAAGCTTTTTAAGAATTTTTAAAGGTGTCAAGTGAAGAAAAGAGGAATTCGTTAGATTCCTAGGAAAATTAACAATTAGATTTTATTTTGAAAAATTAATTTCAAGACATCCAAAATTGTCGAAAAAAATGAATGATTTCAAGGCCATTTTAAAAGTTCTGTCATTTTTGCCTGGCCAATTTTTCATTTGCCTTGACCATTAATTAGCCTTTTTCAATATTTATAAAAAAAATAACAAATTTTAATCATAAAAAGTCACCTACTCATGAAAGAAAACACTGTTGAATAAGTGACGGAATAGTTATCATTTTCTTTCACTCCGAGACTGGTTTTTAACGCACGTACGAGAATGACGTTTTTATTGTCAAAATGCACTT
Organism: Andricus quercusramuli; assembly: GCA_932178445.1. Classification (NCBI taxonomy): domain Eukaryota; kingdom Metazoa; phylum Arthropoda; class Insecta; order Hymenoptera; family Cynipidae; genus Andricus; species Andricus quercusramuli. Next base: position 58,924 of record CAKNXH010000985.1, read on the forward strand.
TTCAGTTTTTATATCAGATTCACAAAAAAGAGTTAATATTTCAAGCTCAAGTTTATAAAATCTTGTATTAAACGATACGCCTAATATTTCTGTATTTATTACTTAACTGTAACTACAATATTTCAGTAGAAAAAAAGACGTACGGCAATGACGTCTGAAAAGACAAAAATCGAGGGACAGACTTTAAGGTTTTTACAATATTATTAATTGTCCTTAAAATATGTGCATACATTAAATTTACGTTCATATAAAGTTTACAAACTTGACACGTTAATCATTTTTCAAGTTACTGTCTAAAAAAAAAGGAGAAAATCAGTTTATCCTCGTGCAAAGTGAGTTTGGGACGCCGTACGGTAATGACGCTTGGGGAGTTCTTATACTAAATTTAAGTATATAGGAACAGAAATCAAAAAAGAACTGACCATTTTGTAAAGGATGATTATAAGTATTTATCAAATTAAAAAAAATCAGTACGAGTATCTAAATTAATGTTATATTACAAGAATGAAGAATTATTTTTGAAAAAAGTGAATAGTGTCACCATCGCCTGACCAAGCCACATCGAATTACCGGTTCCATGCTGTGCAGTAAACGCATGATGAACATACGTGTATACTATGTATGTGTAATGTATACATGGAATGCATCGTATGAACAATATAAATGTGCATTCATGCGTAAGAGGATACAGAAACACAAAGTGCCATCTTGCACTCGTGCAGACTTCACGGAACTTGAGAATCTCTAATGTGTACAAAGTACGAACGTGCATGTCGTTCCCAAGAACTTTTTCAAGATTGTAAAAGTTCCTTGCTTAATTCTTTTCAGCACGGAATGCAGAGAAAAGTGCAATTAACATAATCTAATTAGTACAACTTCTGAAGAATTCCGACATCATTAAAAATTACTCTTTCAGCTCAAGGTGGTCATCCCGTGTGACAGCCTTTTTTTAATGGTTTTTTCAAAATTTTTTGTAGCGAAATTAAAAAACATGGAGCTTCCACATTTTTAATATACATTGATTCAGTCTTTAGTAGTAACTCTGAACTTGTATATGCAAAAATATGATCTTAATCGCGAGTTTTATGGAACGAACTGCAAACATATGAAAAAAAGGTAGGTAAACGGCGACCATGATTCTGTCAGCGTGGCTTATCCGAAATCAAAAAAACAAAATTGGATCTTAATCTATAGGTGGATTGCTATCGCCGGAACTAGTATTTTTTGAAAATCTTGAAAATTCAATTTTTTGGATGCTTTTAAACATTAAGACCCAAAATTTCATGATTTTTTGCGACTATTTTTTTATGAAAAAAAAAACGGTTCAATATTTTTCAAAAATCCTAGTTCCGGCGATAGCCATACGTGTGCTGAATGTACCATTAAAATTTGAAAGCAATCGAATGAACCGTTTTTGATAAATCATGGTCGCCAGTTTAAAAAATTTGAAAAACTCTGATTTTTTTGAAAAACTGATTTTTCATGTAACAGGAATATATTCCTTAAAGAATATTCGTCTTTTTTATATAAAAGCAATTTTTTGGTTAAACATTCATTTTTTCAACTCAAAATTCAACTATTCTATTGAAAACTCAACTCATTGGTTAAAAATGTACTTTTTTGTTGATAATTAAACTGTTTTGTAGAAAATTCGCCATTTTGGCTTGAAAATTCACCAATTTGTTTTTTTTTTTTAAATTAAATATTTCGTTAAAATAAATCTGGTCAAAACCATAACATCAAAAAATATTTCTACAAAGTAGTTGAATTTTCAACCCGAAAATATAAATTTTCAACAAATTAACTAACTAAATCTTCAACCGAAATGAGAATTTTTTCAAATTAGTTCAAATCAACCAAATAGCTGAATTTTCCACCAAAAAGACGACCCGACTAGAAATTAATTAAGTTTTCAACCCAAAAATATTGATATTTGAAGAAGAAAAAAAAAATTCAACTAAATTTTGAACAAAAATTTGTGATTTTCAAGACAAAAAGGCGAAATTTCTACAAAACAGTTAAATATTCTACGAGAAAATATGAATTTTCAAACAAAGTTCAATTTTCAACCAAATAATTGAATTTTTTATCACCATATTTAATTTTGAAACCAAAAAGACCACTCTGCAAATAAGAAAGATTTTTCAGCCAAGAAAAAAAACAAATTTCAACGAAACATTGGAATTTTCAAGTGAAAAAGGCAAAATTTTTAAAAAACTGTTAAATTTTCTACTAAACAAATTAATTTTCTACTAAACAAATTAATTTTCAAACCAAAAATATGATTTTTCAACAAAAAAATTAATTTTCAACTAAGTTACATTTTTTAAACAAAAGTGTGAATTTCAATCCAAGGAGGTTAATTTTTTATCAAATAAAAGAATTTTCAACCAAAGATATGAATTTTAAACAAAAAAATGAAATTTCGACCGAAAAAAAATGGATTTTGAAACTAAAAAGACGAATTTTTACTGAAACAGTTCAATTTCCAGCCAATAGAAATTTTCCAGGCAAAAAAGAAAACAATCTCGACCATATTTTTGAATTTGCAAACATTTTCAACAAAATACTTGAATTTTCAACCAAAAAAGATTTTCTTCCCAAAGAGATGCATTTTGAACACAAAAAGGCGAATTTTCAAAAACAAATTAATTTTCAGCTAAACAGTTGCATTAACAACCAAATGGATGAGCTCTCCAGTAAAAAAGACGATTTTTCCAAAAAATATTCTAAGGTTTAACCAAATAGTCCAATTTTCAAGCCAAAAAGACGGATTTTTGGAAGACTGTTTAATTTTGAACCAAAAAGTTACTTTTTAACAAAGAAAGGTTAATTTTCAACATAGTTGAATTTTCGGAAAAAAAGATGACATTAATAAAATAGTTCAATCCTCCAAAAATAATTCAAATTTTAAGTTAATAGTTAAATTTCTAACCAAATAGTTGAATTTAAAACATCCAAAATGCATTTTCAATCGAATGGACGATTTTTTAAACAAAAAAGATTGAAATTTAATCAAATATTTAATTTTCAGGACAAAAAGACAAGATTTTCAAAAGTTGCTTAAATTTTCAATAAAAAATTATGAATTTTCAATAAAAATTTATGAATTTTCTACAAAACAGTAGAATTTCTAAAATAAAAGTTCATTTAAAACAAATAGTTGACTTGTCAAATATAATCATAAATCCTTAATAAAAAAAATCATTAATCATTATTTTGCAAAGTGATTCAACTTTAAGTCAAATAATCGACTTTTTTGCATTTTTTACAAAAAATGATAAATTTTCAACCCGGAAGATAAAATTTCTACCAAGAAAATCGAATTTGTAACAAAATAGATTAATTTTCAATCAAAAAGTTGAAGTTTCAACTTAAAAAAAAAACCTTTTTTGAGCAAATTGTTAAATTTTTAACTGAAAAAAATAAATTTTTGCCCAAAGATGGAATAGTTTGATTGTCAGTTTAAAAAATTTATTTCCAACAAAATATGAAACGAATTACTAACAAAATATTCAAATTTTCAGACAATAAATAAAATTCATAAAATTATGATCTGCATTCTAAAATAATTACTTTTTTTTAAATTTATTATAATGCATATTTTGTAGTTTCAATTTAAAAAAAGAAGTCTTCAACCCGTTAGAAAATATTTCTATTTGATCTATGATAATTTAATAAAGTATTGTTTAATCCACTGAAAAAAAATCTCAATTTAATAAATTCAAGAACAAATCTGAATAAATAAATATTTTTTACTTGCCAATAATAAATTTAATATAATAATAAATTTCGAATTGGCGCTATAAAAATACATTTTTTAATTGAAAGTTTAAACTTTGCGAACATAAATATATAAACATTTTTTAAATAATTGAAAATAACAAAAATGTCCGAAAGTTTAGAAGATTTTTAGAAAATTTCAAAAAATTTCAAAAGATTTGAAAATATGTTACAGTTATATTTTAACCATTCCTTTTTTTTATATGAAAAGAAAAAAACTATTTTAAAACTTGAAATTTTTTTAATTGAAACTTGTTTTTAAATATTTAGTTCCATTATTATAATCATCATCAAAAGATTCTAAGGATTCCAAGATACTTGAAAAAATTTCTAGAGATTTAAAGAGATTTCAAAGATTACATAATTATCAATATCATTTCTATTATTATTAAAAAAAAAAAAATAAAAATGTTATAGAACTCGAAATAAAATTCATAAAATTATAATTCGCAGTCTGATATAATTATCATTTTTGAAATTATAATGCATATTTTGTAGTTTCAATTTATAAAAAGAAGTTGGTAATTCACTAGAAAATATTTCTATTTGATTCATAATAATTTAATAACTCCCAGAAAATATATTTTGAGATAGAAACCTAAAATTTTGTGAAAGCGAATATTGAAAATATTAAGAAATTATAAAAATGTCAAAATATTTATCAATATTTATCAACATTAGTTATCAATATCATTTCTATTCTTATTAAAAAAAATGTATTAGAACTCGAAATAAAATTCATAAAATTATGATTTGTAGTCTACAATAATTTTTTTTTTAATTATAATGAAAGCAAATATTAAAAATATTCAAAAATTATAAAAATGCCAAAATATTTAAAGGATTTCACAAAAATTTCAAGACACTTAAGAAATTTCAAGACATTTAAGAAATTTCAAACGATTTCAAAATATGTCAAAGGATGTCTAATGATTTTAAAAGATTTGAATACATCAAAGATTGATTAATTTCACAAAGATTTTCGAAACATTTCATGAAATTTCCATCATACATATTTCTAGAGTGATCAAGTCGTCTTTTTTACAATTTTAATCTAAAATGGAGGAATTGAGGTAAAATTTTCCAAAAAGGGGATTTTTAGAGTCAAAAATAAAAAAAGGGGACTTTAAGGGAAAATAAAATATGCTCTGAAGCCTACGTTTATTATCTAAAATTATAATTTCTAGTAATTTTTTTTAAAATTATAACTGCGAAAATAATATTACTCGACATTGTTTCACATAAAAATATCATGCTACAAGATTCTTAACTTTTCGTCTTGTCGCCAGAGTAACTGAGTCATAAAACCAAATTGAGTTTTGCAAAATGACGAGCTGTAAACTACAGTTCTCCACGAACTTTAATAGCCAGACTTGTTCAATTTTTTATGTAAGACCCTTTTTTTTATCAAAAATACTCTTCTCGAAATTTCTCAACGGAAACCGTAATGGGACTTAAACTCTCTCGTAAAATCGATCACCCCTGACGAACTCAGAGCTGGAATGACCTGAGATAATTGCATTCGCCGTGAAAAAAAAATGTTACTCATTTTTATGATGCGAATTTTGCTCATTTTTTAGTAAGAAATAATTAATATATCTGATATTTATACTTTCTTGAATAAACTTTATTAAACGTGTATGGTTAAAGGGTGAACAACAAACTTAATTTTCAAAATTTCCGGATTTTTCCTTCACCAATTTTTTATTTTCCTCACCCATTATTATTCTAAAACCAGCATTTTTTTTACATTTTGATTATAGAATCTTTTATAAACGGAGTGAGATAATAAAATTTCAGATTAAAATTTAAAACTGAAAAATTTACTTATTTCGACCAGAAAAGATTACTTTTCTGTCATGAAAGATAAATTTTAAATCCAAAAGACAATTTTTTAAGAAAACAGTTACATTTTCGACAAGATAGTAGGATTTTAATCAAATTGTTTAATTTTTCAATCTAAAACGATAAATTTGCAACCAAATGGTCGACTTTTCAAATAAAAAAGATTTCATTTAAACAACAGTGACTTTTTCAACCAAATAATTGAATTTTTTAAAAGACATTTGAATTTCCAATAAGAAAAAAAGCTAAATTTTTAATTCAAAATCACCAATTTTTGTACAAACAGAAGAATATTTAACGAAACAATTGAACTTTCACCAAATGTTCGAATTTTGAAACAAAAAAGATAAAAATTGAATGAAAACCCAAAAAGCCAAATTTGCAAGTGAAAAAGACGAATATTTTAGAGTTGAGTTGAATTTAAAAAAAAAAAATTTCAACAAAATGTCCATAAAAAATTATTGTACTTTTAAATGAAAAGAAAATTTTTCTATAAACTTGTTAAATTTTCAACCCCGAAAATATGAATTTTCAATAAAAATTTAATTTTGAACCAAAAAAGAGAACATTTTAAATAAAGAAGATAAGTTTTCCACCAAAAACATGAATTGTCAACTAAAAAAGTTCAATTTCCAATAAAATATTTAAACTTCTAACCAATTAGATGAATTTTCATTCAAAATAGAAATCTTAGCCAGAAAAAGTTGAATTTTCAGTTCAAAAAATTAATTTCCAACAACAAATGGAAAAGTTAAACTTCAAATTAAAAAAAAATAATAATTTTCAACATAAGAAAACGAATTTCCAACAAAATAGTCAAATTTTTAACTGAAATGATGAATTTTCGAAACAGAAAGACGACTTTTCTACAAATAAAGATTTTTCAGTCAAGAAAGAAAAAAAAATCATATAAATTGTTGAACTTTCAAGCCAAAAAAATAATTTTTTATAGAACATTTGATTTTTCAAACCCGAAAATACTAATTTTCAACAAAAAAGTTAATTTTTAACCAAAAAAAAAATAAATTCAAACCAAGAAGATTATTTTTGCAGAAAAAAGACGAATTTTCAACTAAAAATGAAAAAGTTACATTATCAGTTTAAAAACAAATTCAAGAAAAAAATTTTCAACAAAATATTTTAATGTTAAATGAAAGACATAAACCTTGAACCAAAAAAAAAAATCTTCAATAAAGTAGTGAAACTTTCACCCTGATAGTTGAAATTTAAATTAAAAAAGAATAATTTTTAATAAAATCGTTAAACTTCCAACCAAAGAGATGAATATTCAACTGGAATAGAAATTTTCAGATAAAAAAATTAATTTTCAACAACAACTGGAAAAGTAAAATTTCACTAAAAAAATATTTTTCAACATAATAAAATTAATTTGCAACAAAATTTTCAACTAAAATGATGAATTTTCCAAACAGAAAAACGAATTTCCTACAAAAAAAGATTTTTCAGTAAAGAAAGAAAAAAAAATCATCTAAATTGTTGAGTTTTCCAGAAAAAAAAAAATTTGTAAAACATTTTATTTTTCATACCCGAAAATATAAATTTTTAACCTAAGAGTAAATTTTTGACCAAAAAAAGATCAAATTTCAAAGCAAGAAGATTAGTTTATCACCAAAAAGACGAATTTTAAACTAAAAATGAAAAAGTTACATTAACAGTTTTTAAAAAAATTTTTTAACAAAAATTTTCAAAAAAGTAGTTCAATGTTAAACAAAGAAATAAACATTGAACCATGAAAATAAATTTTTAATAAAATACTTCAACTTTCACCCTGATAGTTGAAATTTAAATAAAAAAAGTTCAATTTTCAATAAAATCGTTAAATTTCCAACCAAATAAATGAATCTTCAACTAAAATGATAAATATTCGACTGGAATAGAAATTTCCAGATAAGAAAATTTATTTTCAACAACAAATGAATAATTTCAATTAAAAAAAAAAAAAAAATTAATTTTCGACAAAAGAAAACGAATTTTCATCCAAATAGTCAAATTTTCAAATAAAATGATGAATTTTCCAAACAGAAAGAAGAATTTTCTACAAATAAATATTTTTTAGTCAAGAAAGAAAAAAATTATTATTTGTAAAAAATTTGATTTTTTAAACCCAAAAATACAAATTTTCAACAAAAAACTTAATTTTTAACCAAAAAAAGAGGAAATTTCGAAACAAGTTAATTAGTTTATCACCAAAAAGACGAATTTTTAACTAGAAAGGAAAAAGTTTCATTATCCGTTTTATAAAAAAAATTCAACGAGAAGAAATTTGAAATAAAATAGTTAACTTTTCAACCAAAGAATCTTCAACTAAAATGATGAATATTCAACTAGAATAGAAATTTTCAAATAAAAAAATTAATTTTCAACCAAAAAAAAAAAACAATTTTTCCACCCAGAGATGAATTTTCAATCTAAAACGTTGAATTTTCAACAACAAAATTTAAATTTTCAATAAAATGTTGTAATTTTTAATCAAGCATTTGAATTTTCAACCTAAAATAATAAATTGTCAACAAAAATATAATAAAAATTGATATGATTTGATATTTTGATATTTAATATATTTAATATTTAATATTTAATATTCAATGTTTATATTTCAATAAAACAAATTGTAACCAAAAGAGATGAATTTTTGAAGGAATAGTTGCATTTTTAAATCAAAAATATCCATTTCCAACCAAAAATGGAAAAATTACATTTTCAGTAAAAAAAAAACTTAATTAAAAAAAGAATTTTCAAAAAAATAGTCAAATTTTCAACCAAAGTCAAAAATTTGCAACTGAAATGATGAATTTTCAACAAATAAATATTTTTCAGTCAAGAAAGTAAAAGAAGTTTAATAAAAAAGTTGTTAAACTTTCAAGTCAAAAGAAGAATTTTCTGTATAACCGGTAAATTCTTGAACCGAAAATATGAATTTTCAAGAAAAAAGATTATTTTCAACCAAAAAACATAAAATTTTAAACCAAGAATACTAGTTTTCAACTAAAAAAGACGAAATTTCAACTAAAAAATATAAATTTTCAACCAAAAATAGAAAAGTTTCATTATCATTTACAAAAAATGTTCACCACAAAAGAAGAATTTTCAACAAAATAAATTTTTAAAAATTAAAAATTTTCATCAAAATAGTCCAATTTTCAACTGAAAATGATGAATTTTCGAAACAGAACAAAAAGACGAATTTTCAACTAAAACTGGAAAAGTTACATCATCAGTTTTTGAAAAAGTTCAACAAAATAATTCAATCTTAAACAAAAGACATAAACCTTGAACAAAAAAATAATTTTTAATAAAGTAGTTCAACTTTTACCCTGATAGTCAAAATTTGAATTAAAAAATATCAATTTTCAATAAAATCGTTAAACTTCCAACTAAAGAGATTATTTTAAATAAAAAACAGTTGAATTCAACAAAAGAGACGAATTTTTGAGAAAATAGTTGAATCCTCAACCAAAAAAGATTAATTTTCAACAAAGTTGCATTTTTATTATAAATAAATGACATTTCTACTAAAACAGGCGAATTTTTGAATAAAAACGACGAATTCTATAATAAATTAGTTGAATTTTCAATACCAAGATATAGATTTTCAACCTAAAGTTAATTTTCTAAAAATAGTTGAATTTTCAACCCAAAAAGTCGAATTTCCAAAAATGAAGAATTACTTTGTGACAAAATTGTTTTCGTTTTTTTAACAAAAAGAAGTGTTGCGGCCACCCTGATATAATATTATTAGTAATTTATTTTCCTTATATTTTTATTTCATTTTTTTACAGTTGCTTCTTCCTGACGATTATATTTTTAGTTGAAAATTATATTATTTTGTTGAAAATTCATTTTCAAAATATTAATATTCAAAAACCAGAATCTGAATCTTGTAACATTTTTATAACATAGAATCTTTTATAAAGGGAATAAAACAATTTTCAAAATTAAAATTAAATTTTTTGTTTTCCATGACAAAAAAGAATATTTTTAATTTTTAATATTCCTTTGATAGAAATTCCCAGTTCTTTTCCAGATTTTTTTTTCAAAATCCCTGACTTTTCCTTGATTTCCAGGTTTTCCTGCCCTGTGGCCACCTCGAGTTATTTAAAAAAAAGGTTTAAAGACTTCAAAGAATTTCAGTGAATCTCCAAATTTCAAAAAACAGAATTATTATTATTTTTTTCAACTTTACGAGATACCAGAAGCACATATATGAATACGCCATTTTAAGTTTGCTCACCGGTCTCAAAAGTCGACTGCAAAACAATGCTCATTGTAAAGTAATCCACAAGGTCTTAAAAACATCTATGTTGAATTAAAAATTCAATTTCACACTGGCACAGAATTGAAAACACTCCACGCACTGAATTAAACTCACTTTTCCGAAAGCATTCAGGATTCTTGCTTCTTATCCAAGCATTGAAATCACTCAATCCACGCACTGAACTAACACTATCACCCTGGAATTTGACTTATTTCAAATTAAAAAATCAACATTTAATTCAATTCGAAAAAAATGTATTTCCTCGAACTCTATTCACAGAACACTATTGAAAAATATGTTTTCTAATTCATGAATAAGATAAAATTAAAAAAAAATTCTAAAATTAAATGGCGAAGGAAATATGTATCAACCAACTGCAAAGGAACGTTTCTGTTTGAAGAGATCTTGAGAAGATTTTTTCAAGTATTGACTCAAGATTTTGAATGAAGAAAAAAATCCGTCGGAGTAGGTTGCGATTGAAATCGCA
>CAKNXH010000985.1:69324-80550 GCA_932178445.1 Andricus quercusramuli
AAAAAAAAATCCGTCGGAGTAGGTTGCAATTGAAATCGCATTTGTTAATTTGTTATCACTTAATAATGAGGTGGATGCTGATTCACTGAGAAACTGAGAGATTGAGAAGATTTTTTCAAGTATTGACTCAAGATTCTGAATGAAGAAAAAAATCCGTCGGAGTAGGTTGCGATTGAGATCGCATTTGTTATCACTTATTAATGAGGTGGATGTTTATTCACTAAGAAACTGAGAAATTGAGAAGAATACGGATGAGAGTTAAAAGGCAACCGAATCGAAAAGGCAGTTGTACCGGGACTGATCCACGGATCGCGAGGATCGACGGATCCGGCAAATCGGGGGAGTTCTCCAGGCCCCCTCTACACCTGTTCTCACCCTTCCCCTTCAGGATCGTGTTTACTGATGCTGGTACCCGCTCTCATACACAACGGAACGGATTACCCAAAAAAGAGGTTTTTACCAAATGTCTGTCTGTCTGTCTGTTAGTCTGTCTGTCTGTCTGTTTGTCTATCTGTCTGTCTGTTAATCTGTCTGTATGTCTGTCTGTATGTTTGTCTGTCTATCTGACTGACTGTTAGTATGTCTGTTTGTATGTCTGTTAGATTGTATGTATGTTTGTATGTCTGTCTATTAGTCTGACTGTTAGTATGTCTGTCGGTTTGTCTATCTGTTTGTCTGTCTGTTAGTCTGTCTGTATGTCTGTTAGTCTGTATGTTTGTCTGTCTGTCTGTTTGTCTGTCTGTATTTTAGTCTGTCTATCTGTTTGTCTGTATGTATGTCTGTTAGTCTGTATGTTTGTCTGTCTGCTAGTCTGTCTGTTAGTCTGTCTGTTTGTCTGTCTGTTTGTCTCTCTGTTTGTATGTCTGTTTGTCTGTCTGTTTGTCTGTCTGCTTGTCTGTCTGTTAATTTGTCTGTCTGTAGATTTTCAATTGTTAGCACGATAATTTTCAAAAGAATTAACGTATTGGATTGGGCTTTGGTATACTCTTCAAGTGTCCCAAGGGCCTAAGGGACGTATTTGAAAATTTCTTTAAAAATTTACATTTTGTTGAAAAGTTGTATTTTTCTGTAGAAAAGCCTATAAAAATCCTTTTGGATGAAAATTCAACTCTCTTCTTGAAAATTTGTCTTTTTGATTTAAAAATTTGCCTGTTTTAGTAGAATTTTCATTTTTCTTGGACAATGCAACTGTTTGGTTAACAATTTAAAAATTTTGTTGAAAATTCATACGTTTTGCTTAAAAATTCGACTATTTAGCAGAAAATTAACTTATAGTTTACAATTATTATTTTGGTGTTGGGATGTGAACTGGAATCTTCTCTGGATAGAAATTTTACTATTTTTTTAAAGTTTTTTTGAAAATTCATTTGTTTTAGAAGAAATGTTGCATCTTTCATGAATAATAATGCAACTGTTCGGTTGAAAATTCAACTCTTTTTGGGAAACTTGTCTTTCTGATTTCAAAATTCAACTGCTTTAGCAGATATTACATCTTTTTGGATAAAAATGCAACTATTTGGTTTAAAATTCAACAATTTTGTTGAAAAGTCATACTTTTTGGTTGAAAATTCTTCTCTTTTGTTGAAAAAATAACTATCTTGTAGAAAATTTACTTTTTGATTGAATTTAATATTTTGGTGTTTAAAAAAAGAACTGAAATCTTTTATGGGTGGAAATTCAACTATTTTTTTAAATATTTTTAAAAATTGAAAATTCATCTATTTTTAAAGAAATTTGATCTTTCTTGGATAAAAATACAACTGTTTGGTTGAAAATAGAACTATTTTTTTTTAAATTCATACTTTTGGTTGAAAATTCTACTGTTTTTTTTGAAAATTTAAGGATTTCGTAGAAAATTTACTTTTTTGTTTAAAATTCATATTTTGGCGTTGAAAAATGAACTGAAAGCTTTTCAGGATAAAAGTTCAATTAAAAAAAATGTGTCCTTTTTTTAATTGAAAATTCATCTATTTTTGTACCAATTTTATCTTTCTTGGAGAAAAATTCAACTATTTGGCAGAGAATTCAACAATTTCGTTAGACATTCATCTCTTTTGGTTAAAAAAATTGGTCTTTTTGGATAAAAAAATGCAATTTTCTTCGTAGAAATTTATTTTTTGTTGAAAAATTCGTATCTTGATCTTGAAAAGTCAACTGGAATCTTTTCTGGATGGAAAGTCAACAATTATTAATTTTTTTTAAATTAAAAATTCATCTGTTTTAGTACAAATTTCATCTCTCTTGGATAAGAATTCAACTATTTGGTAAAGAATTAAACTATTTCATTAAAAACTCATCACTTTTGATTGAAAAAAATCGTCTTCTTGGATGAAAAATTCAATTTTGTTCGTAGAAACTTATTTTGGGTTAAAAAATTCATATTTTGATCTTGAAAAGTCAACTGGAATCTTTTCTGGAATCTTTTTTAAGAACGTTTTTTTATTTCAAATGTATTTTCATAAAAAAGTTCATAACAAATTTGTAGATCTTTTTTGGTAGAACAACATTTGTCTATTCATCTTTTTTCGTACCTTGCGTCGTTTTTCCAATTTTTTTATTGTCAATGTTTTTTTTACGATTGAAACAAAAATTACGCATCGTATAAAAAAATGATGAATAAAGAATTTGTAGCTCTTTTCTAAGTGAACAACTTTTCTCTTTTAATTTTTTTTTCATAGCTTGTGTCGTTTGTCCAGAAATTAAATCCTTTTATTTTTAATATCATTTTTCACGAATAAAAGAAAAACCAAGCGTCCTATTAGAAAATAATTAATTATCAATTTTTAGATATTTTTTGGGTGCACAATTTTTGTCTCTTCATCTTTTTTCGTATCTTGTATAGCTTGACCTCAAAATGGAATTTTTCATTTTTCATTATATTTTTCTGCAATAAAAATGGGAATTTCTTATTTTTCAAGAAAATTTAAAAAAGTCATATAACAATATTTTAGGGTGTTCAAGAAGAAATATTTTTCTCTTCTCGACTAAAAATCTAAAGACAGACAAACAGACAGACAAACAGACAGACAGACGAACAGACAGACATTTTGTGAAAACCTGTTTTTTTGGGTTCAGGGAGTCTCAAAACCAAAAAAAAAAAAACGAATTTTCAACCAAGTACTTAAATATTCAATAAAAGAATTCAGTTTAAAAAGAAAATGATTTTTCAAACAAGATCTTCATTTTCTACAACAAAACACAAAATTTTAACCGGGTTCAATTCTTTCTCAATCGTTCAATTTTTATTTGTAGTCAAAAAGTTGTTCATTTTTGTTCTAGAATAATAAATATTGAGAATATTGCAATGACATAATTTAAATAATTTAAATTAATTAATTAAATTAATGTAATTTTTTTAAATAATTTAATTTAAAAAAAAAACAATAAGACCTGAAAAAAGTTCAGATTTATTCATGTAAAATTTTATTATTACATTCTCAATTAGAATAATTAATCTTTAATCAAGAAAAAAAAATCAAGAAAAAAAATGTTGCAACAAAAGAGTTGAATTTTCGACCAAGAAAGTTTGCTCAATCAATAAGAAAAATTCTCATCCAAAATGCTGAGTTTTTAGGTCATGAAGACTATTTTTCAAAAACAAAGTTGAATTTATAACAAAAAAATACGCATTTTCTGCCTAAATAATTGAATTTCTGATGAAAAGAAATTTTTTTCAAAAAAACAATTGAATTTTCAACTCAAAAAGATACATTTTTAACAACAAAATAATAGAACAGTTTAATCTTAAGGTAGAGAAATAAGTTTCCAAACAAATGAAATAAACTTTCAACAAAATAGTTAAATTTTCAACCAAACAAATGAATTTTCAACTAACAAAGATAAATTTTTAACAAAGAATAGAATAATTTACTTTTTAGTTATAGAATAATTCAATTTTTAGTCAGAGAAATAAGTTTTTAAACAAATAGAATAAATTTTCGACGAAATAGCTAAATTTTAAACTAAAACAATGCATTTTTTACCAAAAAATTATATTTCTATGAAAAAAATGTCAACAAGAAATTAAGTTAAATTTTTATTTTGAAAAATTAATTTTCAATAAAAGAAAGTAATTTTATAAAAACTTTCAATCGAATTTTCAGCGGAATATTAAAATTTTTAATATAATTTTTAACCAAAAAGAATAATTTTCCACGAAAGAAAAGTCAAATTTTCAACAAATTAGATGAATTTTCAACCAACAAACATAAATTTCTAACGAAAAATAGAATAATTTAATTTTCAGTTAGATAAATACGTTTTTCAGCAAATAAAATAAATTTTCATAGAAATAGTTACATTTTCAATCAAACAAATAATTTTTCTACCAATAAAATTAAATTTATATGAAAATAATTCTCGACAAGAAGTTTAGTTAAATTTTTAGTTTAAAAAATTAATTTTCTACTGAAAAAGAAATTTTCTTCAACAAAATATATGATTCTCTAACCAAATATTTGAATTTTGAATGAAATTTTCAACCAAAAAGATTAATTTTCAACCAAAAAAAGACAAATTTCCAACCAAAAATAGTTAACAAAAATAACAACATTTCAAGCAGATAAAATGAATTTTTTACGAAATATTTGAATCTGCAAACAAACAAGAATACATTTTTAACCAAAGAAATTAATTTTCTACCAAAAAAGAATGAATGTCTATAAAATAAAAGAATCAACAGAAAATTGAGTTAAATTTTCAGTTAAACAAATTAATTTTGAATTAAAATAAATTTTTTTTTCTATTCTTAACTAAAAAGGATAATTTTCTACCGAAAAAGACAAAATTTCAACAAAATAGATGAATTTTTAACTAAAAAATATACATTTTCAACAAAAAAAAGAAAAGTTTAGTTTTCAATTAGAGAAATAAGTTTTTAAGCAAATAACTTAAATTTTCATAGAAACAGTTAAATTTTCAAAGAAACAAATTATTTTTCCAACGGAAAGATTTAATGTCTATAAAAAAATCTTCAAACAAAAATTTAGTTAACTTATTAGTTAGAAAAATTTATTTGAAATACAAAAAAAAAATCGACCAAAAGAAAAAATTGTAGGTAAGTGGAAAAGATTGTCATTTATGCTAAATGTTGTTTCGAAAATTTGTTTATAGACAGTAAAACTTTTCAGTGAAAAATTCATTTGTTTCCTGTGAAATTTAAGTTATTTGCTCAAAAACTTACTTCTCTACCTGAAATTTAAACTATTCTATTTTTTGATGAAAATTTATCTTTTTTAGTTAAAAATTCATCTATTTTCTTGAAAATTTGTCTTTTTTGGAAGAAAATTATACTTCTTAGTTAAAAATTCATGTATTTTATTAAAATTTTGTTGTAGAAAAGTAATTTTTTTTGTTGAAAAATTATTTCTTTTGTTGAAAAGTATTTTTTTTTCTCATTCAAAATTTAGTTGTTTAACTAAAAATGTAACTCAATTGTCTGTTGATTTTTGTCTTTTATGGACATTTGATCTTTTTTGGTAGAAAATTCATTTTTTTGGTTAAAAATTCAACCATTTCGTTAAAAATTTATTTTATTTATTTTATTTTATTAATTTGGTTTTCTGCCAAAAAAGGAGAGTTTTCAACTAAAAAAGATCAATCTTTAAAAAAATGGAAAAGTACAAACAGCTAAATTTTCAACAAAATAGTTAAAACTTTCAACCAAAGAGATGAATTTTCAACTATTTTACTCTTAAAAAAAACTGATTTCTTAACAAAATGATTCAACCTAATCTTGCAAATAAAAAATTTGAATACTTAAGCAAAAAAGAATTATTTTTAACCAAAAAGTTGCAATTTCATTTAAAAACAGAAATTTCTACCAAAGCTGATGAATTTATAAATCAAAAAGATAAATTTCAAAACAATAGTTGAATTTTCTGTTCTGTGATAAGTTACTGGCAGTCGGTAAAACAGTGAGGTTGGTAATGTAGATCCCTGTCGCGACAGCCTTATATTAGCAGTTGGTAAAACAGAGAGGTCGATCATTTTAAGGTTCTTTTCCATCCTAAGTAGGTAAAACAGTTAGGTTCGTAATGGAGATTCCGCTCAGTGACCATTGATCGGTAAAACAGTTTATTACCATCGGTCGTTTTGTCGTCTAATCTCACATGATAGAAAGAGAGGTTCGATTCCCCTCAGGCATCGGCAGTTTGTCGGTAAGGTACGGCAGACTGAGAATCGATTCAACGGCCGATAAATGCATTACCGACAGTTGATACATTGCTATTAGTGCTGGCAGAAAGTCCTGAGTCACGTCATCAGTTTTTTACGCCCGATTGATAAGGTAGGCTCCTGATATAACGACTGACGCTCGATATGTGTTTAGAGATGTGCATTACCGACGGCCCCTACTTTACCGACATACGGTACAATAATAATAAAAAAGTTACCGACCCTTTAGTTTACCGACAGATAATAACATGGTTCTCTACCTGACCGAACGATGGTAGAATGATAATATGAAAAATTATCGGCCCCTCTGTTTTACCAACTGATGGTAACATGACTCTCAATGATCACCCAGCATGGAACAGAATCTTATAATGTTAATTTATCAGGAATCTCCATTACGAACCTCACTTTTTTACCTATTTAGCATGGAACAAAAACTTTTAAACCTCTCTGTTTTACCAACAGCTGGTACAATGCTGTCGCAACAGAAATCTGCATTACCAACCTCACTGTTTTACCGACTGACGGTAACTTAGCACGGAACAGAACCCTCCTTTGTCGGTGTAGTAAAAATGAAAATTCATTAGTTAATATTATTAAGAAAGTACTAATTTTCAATACCATAAAATTGTTCAAATTTACACATTAAAATTAATTTTCCACAATCTGATTACAAAATTGGAAATAAAGTTTGAACGTGAATGTCAACACCTTTGTCTTTTTTTGAAGTGTGTCTCAATACAGCCTTCACAAATCGAAAAGATTTAGGATCACCGACAGCTTGTCCATTTCTATAATCATTCGCCATTGGCAGATCATCATCTTGCAATTCCCTAGCACTAATCTTCACCACTTGATTTATTGAACCCTCGTTTAATTTTTCGATCGCTTCTTGCGCTTGATCCGAATCGAGTGCCAAATGAGCCACCATATCTTGGTCACTTCGGCTCAAAAAACCCGTTTTTGAACTATTTTTCGAATAATTTTCCACCGATTCAGTAATTCCTTTCGCAGAAGGATGAGAGGCGTGCCCTCTTGGATGACCAAAAAATTTTTGTGGATGACACCTATTTTTTTGGGAATGATCTAGGATCTTTTTAGCATCTTTAGCACCAGCTCCATCATATCGGACCCCACTTGTCGCCACTTCAAACGGATTGAGTAATTCTAAAATCCGGATATCAGAAATCTTGCTAGCAATATGATTTTCATTTATTTTCATTTTTTTTATAGTTAAATCTCTAATTTCGGCAGGAGTTCGATTAATTTGTGAAGCAACTGCTTCGAAGAGACAATAATTATTCCTTGGACAATCGCAATTTTGATTTTTTTTGTCCTTCTGAGTCCAGTGCCCAGATTCATAATCCAGATGAATGGGTGGTCTTTTTGATACATTTGGACCAATCAATAATTTAAAATTTCCTTCTGTTGATCTGATTTTAAGGTTTCTTCTGATTGCCTTACTTAGGAAGAATAAGTGTGCTAATAGAAATCCTGATGATTCATCCTCTTCAAAATCTTTTATGAATTCTCTTGCTTCAGCTTTTGCTGAGGCAAACTCTCCTTTTTCAAAAATATATGATTTTTCTCGTAAAACTTTTTTTAATCTTGCTTTTTTAGTTTCGGAAAGAATTTTTCGTTTGTTTATGTTCTTTCTAATTGGCTTATTTTTTGAATGCAAAGTAGACATTCCTGTAAAGGGATTTATCATTATTTTTGAAGGAATCTGTATTATCATTGGAGAATAATACTTTTTTTTATTTAAGTAAGAATCTGTATTATCATCCGAGATGGTAACGATTGATGTATTTCTGTATCAGAGGATTTAACTTTGATCGATATTGTAGATTTCTGTTTTCACAGTGGGTGTGAAAAGATTTCTCTTTTTATCGATCGTTACCATCTCCGATGATAATACAGTTTCCTACTTAAATTGACTTGTATATAACATCTTACAAAATAAACTTTATTTTGCACAATAAACTTTATTTTGCAAGATGTTATATACAAATCAATTTAAGTAGGAATTCTTTCTCTGATCTCTCTAGTAGCTCACTGGTTAGAGCACCTGATCGGAAATCAGTTGAACTGGCGTTCGAATCCCAGCGGAGCGAAAGGAGAAGATATTTTTTCTGAATAAATTTAATTTAAAAAAATGTTAATTTATAGCTCCATCTAGTCTGTGATGACGAAATAATTTTTCTGTATAAGAGGATATAACTTTGATCGGTATTGTAGATTTCCATTTTCAAGTGTGTGTGAGAGGATTTCTCTCCTCATCGATAGTTACCATCTCCGATGATAATACAGATTCCTACTCAAAATTGAGTTGTATATAACATCTTGAAAAATAAAGCGTATTTCAGAAAAAGGATTCTTTCTCTGATCTCTCTAGTAGCTCAGTGGTTAGAGCACCTAACCGGAAATCAGTTGATCAGGTGTTCAAATCTCACCGGAGCGAAAGAAGAAGATATTTTTACTGAATAAATTTAACTTGAAAAATGTTTAATTTGTGGCTCAATCTAGTCTAAGAAGACGTTACAGATTTTCTGTATAAGAGGATATAACTTTGATCGATATTGTAGATTTCCATTTTCACAGTGTGTGTGAAAGGATTTCTCTCCTCATCGATCGTTACCATCTCCGATGATAATACAGATTCCTACTTAAAATTGACTTGTATATAACATCTTGCAAAATAAAGCGTATTTCAGAAAAAGGATTCTCTCTCTGATCTCTCTAGTAGCTCACTGGTTAGAGCAGCTGATCGGAAATGAGTTGGACTGGCGTTCGAATCCCAGCGGAGCGAAAAGAAAAGATATTTTTTCTGAATACATTTAATTTTAAAAAATTGTAATTTATAGCTCCATCTAGTCTGAGATGACGTTAAAGATTTTCTGTATTAGAGGATATAACTTTGATCGATATTGTAGATTTCCATTTTCACAGAGTGTGTGAATTTCTCTTCTCCTCGAAAAAATTTTAACGTCTTTTCAGACTTAATGGAGCTATTATTGAAAAATTATTTTAAATTAATTTTTATCTGAAAAAATATCCCCTTTTGCTGCGCTGGGAATCGAACCACAGAACTTACGATTGCCGGTCGAGTGCTTTCCCGTTAAGCTACTATAAAAGCTACTAAAAAAAATCTTTTTTCAGAAATACACGCATTATTATTCCAGGTGGTACAAATCAAATTTTTCTTGGAATCTGTATTATCCAGTCTGAAAATACGTTTAAAAAATTCTGTTATTCTCTGATGATAGTACAGATTCCTTGAAAAATTTGATTTGTACCACCTGGCAAAATAATGCGTGTATTTCTGAAAAAAGTTTCTTCTTTCGACCTCTCTAGTAGCTTATTGGGAAGGCACCCGACCGGCAGTCGTAAGTTCTGTGGTTCGATTCCCAGCGGAGCCAAAGGAGATCATTTTTCAGAAAAAAATTATTCAAAATAATTTTTCTTTCATAGCTCCATCGAGTCTGAAAAGACGTTAAATATTTTCTGTTATTCTCTAATGATAATACAGATTCCTTGATAAATTCCAGTAAATTCAATAACCATACTTTAAATATTTTTCAACATTTAAAAAACATCAAAAATACATTTGGTTGAAAATTCATGCAGTTTGTTTAAAATTACTATTTTTTGGTAGAAAATTAATCGTTTCACTTGAAAATTTATTTATTCCGTTTGAAAATTAGTTTTTTATTGAACATTAATTTTTTGAACTAAAAATTTAGTTACATTTTCAGTTAAAAAAATTTTTTTTGTAGACTTTTTCTTTTTGGTAGAAATTATTATTTTCTTTTTTTATAAAAATGTTACTACTTCGTTGAAAATTTATTTAATTTGGTTAAAAACTTCTTTCTTAAACTTGAAACTGAACTATTTTTTTTTGTTGAAAATTAGTTGTTTTTTTAAATTAATTTTTCTAACTTAAAATTAAAATATCCCATTTTTTGTCAAATTTAACATAAATTTGAATAACATAAATTTTAACGTCTTTTCAGACTAGATGAAGCTATGAATTAAAAATGATTTTTAATTAATTTTTTCTTAATTAGTTTTTTTTTTAATTTATAATATTGGAATATAAAGAGAAAAAATTTAAATAGTGTAGAAATAACGTACCTTCTTTTACATTTTTCTTTCCCATATCTGTAATTTTTAATTTCAATGTTTAAAAAAAAATTAATTACCCAAGTCAATTTAAGACTGAATTTTAGTAGTTATCTAAAAATCTCAAATATTTATCCATTTTTGTACTAATAAATTTATAATTTTTAAAGACTAATTAACTGTCAAAATTTGTTTTTAACCAAAAAGACATGTCAACAATAAATAAAAGCTATCTTCACTCCAATTAAAAATTATTAAAAACGATTATTTTTTACTTTTTGACCGAATGTTTTAAAAATTAAAAAAAAATCTATTAATCATCCCTTGATCATATTTCCAATAATTATTGATAAATGAGAAAATGTTAATTGTAAACCTTTTTTTTAATATTAGGGAATAATTTTGTTCTTAAAATTTTGCTACCACACTATGATTCAAAAATTTTTTTTACACTTTAAAAAACTGAGAAAAATGAAGCTTTTTTAAGTTTTATATAAATTGTTTAAACAATCTTTTTAGCAATTTTCTTTTAGAATAAATTCAGAAAGTCGCCGTTTTTTTTTTAATTTTCCACTTTTTGTCCAATTTTTGTCCAAAGAGAATATTATTAAAAATAATAATAAATTGTTTAAACAATTATTTTTGTTAACTTGAATTAATTCTTACTTCACTCTAAATGAAAAATGGACAAAAAGTAAAAAAAAATCAGAAAAAACCGCAACTATCTAGTATTTATATAGGAGAAAATAGCTATAAACAATGACAATTTGTTTAAACAATTATTTTTACTGAATTGAATCATATTTTAACTCACTCCAACTGAAAAGTGACAAAAAGTTGAAAATCTTAGAAAAAACGCAATTTTTAGCATCATTCAAAGAGAATATTATTAACAATAATAATAAATTTTTTAAAGAGTTATATTTGTTA
>CAKNXH010000986.1:8566-25018 GCA_932178445.1 Andricus quercusramuli
AAACACATACGTCTAGCGAGATAAGACCCAGACGGCCGAGGAGTGGGGGTAGGCGCCAGACGTCTGAGCAAACACCGAGGAGTGGGGGTAGCCGGCTGGCGAGCCATAGTTGCCCCTTACTACTTATTCTTTTTGGCTAAAAATTCATTTGTTTGCTTGAAAACTGAACGATTTCGTTAAAAATTAATTATATTTGGTTAAAAACTTATTTCTCTATCTTAAAATTAAACTGTTCTATTTTTTGTTAAATATTCATTTTTTCAGTTGAAATTTCATCTGGTTTGTTGATAATTGGTCATTTTTGGTAAACAATTCATCTTCTGGGTTGAAAATTCAACTATTTTGTTGAAAATTTATTTTTTTTCATTGAAGATGCATTATTTCAGAAAAAAATTTAGTCTTTGGTTGAAAATGTAACCAATTTTTCAAAAATTTGTTTTTTTTGTTATTGAAAATTATTTTTTTCATTAAAAATTTAGCTATTTTATTTTTGATTGAAAATTAATCTTTTTCAGTTGAAAATTCACTTATTTTGTTGAAAAATCATATTTTTTAGTCAAAAATTCAAATATTTTGGTAGAAAGTTAATATTTTTGTATTTTAATTTCAATTTTTTTCAAAAATTCGTCTTTATGTCTTGAAAACTCATAATTTTGGATGAGCTTTTTCAAAGTAATCAAAAAGTCAAAGTAATAGAAAACATAATTTCTAAATTCTTCTAAACACTTCTTAGTAATTTTTTTGAGTCAAAAAGATGAATTTTCAACCAAAGAAATAAATTTTCAACTATAATGATGAATCTTCAACAGAAAAATATGAATTTTTAACCTAATAGTTGAATTTTCAACCCAAAAGATTAATTTTTTACTAAAAAAGACACATCTTTAATAAAAAAAGAATTTTCGCGAAAATATTTGTTTTTTTTTCATAAAATAAAATAATTCTGAATAGAATAATTTAATTTTAAACTCAAAAGATGAATTTTCTACGAAAAAAGATACAGTTTCACTCAAATATATACATTTTTAACTAAAATCAACTATAATCTTTTTTGCATGAAGATTCGACTTTTTTTTTAATTTATCTTTTTTATTAAAAAATTAGTCTCTCTGAGTAGAAAATTCACATTTATTTGATGAAAATGCAACTGTTTGGTCGAAAATTAAAAAAATTTGTTAAAAAGTCATCCTTTTTGGTCCAAGAATCTACTCTTTTGTTAAAAATTCAACTATTCCATGGAAAATTTACCTTTTGAGAAAAGTTCACATTTTGTGTTGAAAAATCAATTTAAATATTTTTTGGATGAAAATTCAACTATATTTTTTAATAATTTTCTTTTTGATTCAAGAAATCATCTGTTTGAACAGAAAATTAATCTTTCTTGGGTGAAAATGGAACTGTTTGATTGAAAATTGAATTAAATTAAATATTTTTTTGAAAATTCATCCTTTTTTGTATGAAAATTCAACTTTTATTATTGAAGATTCGTCTTTTTGGGTTGAAAATTCAAGTACCTTCGCAGAAAATTTAATTGTTTTGTAGATGATTTAATTATGTTGCGGAAAATTTAAGTATTTTCTCAAAAATTCATCTTTTTTGTAGAGAAGTCGCTTTTTTGTTTAAAATAAATAAATTTGCAAGTTTTTAATTTGTATATAAATGTTGATGGTATTTGAATCTTAATGATTAAGAAAACAAATTTATTATTTTAAGATCTTTAATTGTGTGAAACTAAATTTATGCAATGCAAAAGTAACTGAACAAGTCAACTTCCATGGTTCTACGACTGCAACAAAACCCGTTGCCCTTTGCATCCAGGAGTCAATCTCTTACATTCATTTATGCGTGAATACCTGTGTTTCTATTCAGTAAAGGTGTTCGCACAAGAAAATCCGCTGCAGCGCGCTGGAGACTTCTCACGGACGTGCCGTCCGCGCTCGAACTCATCGCGCCGACCAATCACGTGCAACCTGTCGTGCTGCTGCGGTCCGAGCGGTGACGTACACAAGCATGTCGCTACTCACACTAGTTCGCAACGCACTTGAGTACGTGCTGCCACGGACCGTAGCAGCTCGGTAGGTTGGACGCGATTGGTTGGCGTTATGTGGCGTGCGCGAACGGCACGTCCGTGAGACGTCTCCAGCGCACTGCAACGGATTTTCTTGTGCGAACACCTTAAAGACGAAAAGCCGACAAGGATAACATAACGCGACATTTATAAGAGGGAGCCGCTCCTGATGCTAATTAGAAATGTAATCTCTAATCCACTCTGTAATCCATTTCGTAATCCATAAGTAAATTCACTCAGTCATAAAATGTATTACTTGGTTTTGTTAAAAATTCCTCTCCTTGGGTTTTTGAATTTTTGTTGAATTTTCAATTCAACTCTTTTCGTATAATATTCACCTTTTGTTTAAAATTCATATTTTGCCAACTGAAATATTTTTTTGGATGAAAATTTTTTTTTCTGAAAATTTGTCTTTTTTATTTGAAAGATCATTTTTTTAAACAGAAATATTGCATCTTTCTTGGACATAAATGCAACTATTCTGTTGAAAATTCAACTATTTACTATAAAATTTACTTTTTGTTTGAAATTTGTAGTTTTCTGTAGAAAAGTCTGTTGAAATCATTTTGGATGAAAATTCAACTTTTTTTTTGAAAATTTGTCTTTTTGATTTAAAAATGCAACTGTTTGGTTAAAAAATTAACAATATTGTTAAAAAGTCATACTTTTTGGATGAAAATTCGACTATTTAGCAGACAATTAACTTATAGTTTACAATTCTTATTTTGGTGTTGGAAAGTGAACTGGAATCTTCTTTGGATGAAAATTCAACTATTTTTTTGAAGTTTTTTTTTTACGTCATCTGTTTTAAAAGAAACATTTTATCTTCCTTGTATAAAAATGCAACTGTTTTGTTGAGAATTCAACTATTTTCTATAAAATTTACTTTTTGTTTAAAATTTGTATTTTTCTATTAAAAAAGTATATTGGAATCGTTTTAGATGAAAATTAAAATCTTTTTTTTGTTGTTGAAAATTTGTCTCTTTGATTTAAAAATGCAACTGTTTGATTGAAAAATTAAAAATCTTGTTAAAAAGTCATACTTTTTGGTTAAAAATTCGACTATTTAGCAGAAAATTAACTTATGATTTACAATTCTTATTTTGGCGTTGGACAGTGAACTGGAATCTAATTTGAATGAAAATTTAACTATTTAAAATTTTTTTTTTCGTTTCATCTGTTTTAAAAGAAATATTTCATCTTTTCTGGATAAAAATGCAACAGTTTGGTTAAAAATTCAACAGTTTCGTTGAAAAATCATACTTTTTCGTTAAAAATTCTTCTGTTCTGTTAAAAATTTAACTATCTTGTAGAAAATGTACTTTTTGGTTAAATTAAATATTTTGGTATTGAAAAAAAACTGTAATCTTTCCTGGATGAAAATTCGAATATATTTTTGAAAATTGGTTCATTTTTTCAGATTAAAAATTCGTTTGTTTTAAGAGAAATTTCATCTCTTTTGGATAAAAATGCAACAGTTTGGTTAAAAATTCAATAATTTTGTTGAATGTCATACTTTTTAGTTAAAAATTCTCCAGTTTTGTTAAAAATTCAACTATTTTGTAGAAAATTTACTTTTTGGTTAAATTTAATATTTTGGCGTTGAAAAGAGAACTGAACTCTTCTCTGGATGAAAATTCAACTATTTAAATTTTTTTTTTTTTTAATTAAAAATTTGTCTGCCTTGAAAGAAATTTCATCCCTCTTGAATAAAAATGTCACTGTTTGGTTAAAAATAAAACTATTTTCTTGAAAAGTTATAATTTTGGTTGAAAATTTTGCTTTTCTGTTGGACATTTAACTATTTGGTAGAAAATGTACTTTTTCTTGAAAATTCATTTTTTGGTGTTAAAAAATAAACTGAAAGCTTTTCTGGATGAAAGTTCAAAATAAAAAAAAATTGTCCTTTTTTTAAATTCATATGTTTTAGTGCGAATTTCATTCTTCTCGTATAAAAATACAACTATTTGGTTGAAAATTCAACTATTTCGTTACAAATTCATTCCTTTTGATTGAAAAAATTTGTTTTTTTGGATGAAAAATTCAATTTTGTCCGTAGAAACTTATCTTTCGTTAAAAAATTTATATTTTGATGCTGAAAGTCAACTGGAATCTTCTCTGGATGAAAATTCAATTATTTTTCAAAAATTTGAATTATTATTTTATTTATTATTTTCATTATTATTTAGTTATGATAGTTATTTTTTTAAAATGAAAATTCATCTGTTTTAAGAGTGATTTAATTTTTTTTTTTTTTATAAAAATGCAACTATTGGGTACAGAATTCGTGAAAATTCGTCTTTTTGGATTGAAAATTCAAGTTTTGCGTAGAAAATTATTTCTTTGTTGAAAATTCATAATTTGATCGTGAAAATTCAACTAACATCTTTTTTAGCAGAAAATCCAACTATTTTTTGTAATTTATCTTTTCGATTTATAAATTCATCCGCTTTGGTAAACAATTTTTTTCAGTGAAAAAGTCTTTTTTTGTATTCAAATTAATTTTTCAAGTGGAAATGTATTTTTTCCATTTTTTTTAAATTGATATTTTTGAGTTGAAAATTCTCATTTTTTGGTAAGAAAAAATAATTTTCTTTGTTTAAAATTTCATTCATGTTTGTAGAGAAAATTCGTCTTTTGGCTTGAAGGATCAAGGGAAAATCTTTGTTACGAATTCGCCTTTTTGGTTGAAAAAAACTTTTTTTTTTGTATAAATTTCGTTTTTTGATTGATGTATAAACTATCCCACTTTTTGTTGTAAATTTATATTTTTAGGTTGAAAATTCAACTATTATGATAAAAATCTAAGTATTTTGTTGAAAAGTCAAGAATTTTGTTAAAAAGCCATCATTTATAGTAGAAAAGTCATTTTTTGTTTAAAATAAATTAATAAATTTGAAAATTTTATATTTGTATGTGAAAAGGGGGTGGGGGGAGTGGAAATATATTGTTGATATAATCCGTTACGTAATTTAAGTACGGCCTTTTTATATGTCCGCAATGTGCATGATCAAAAGATCAACCTGGAATCGTTACTTTCTTGAAAACTAAAGATCACAAATCCCGAGCAGATTCACCGTGAGAGAGTAAAAGTTAGACTAAACATAAGAATGATTCACGATATTGTGGGATCGAGTTGCATTTCGTTAGATTTCAACATTCTAGAGAATACTCGATCACGAAAAAGGGATTTATTTCAAGCCTTTCATATCGCGACTAATCGCTGATAAATTGTCCTCATTAATCAGTGTCAAATTGAATGCACTTTGAAAAATATGGAATTAGAATAGAAGAAAAAAACACGAATGAAATTAGGATCTCTCAAGGGGTATACCGTTATCATAAATTATCCATCAAGCGTTAAATTGCAATGATAGATTTGCTTTGTTGACTTATCATAATTCAATCCCCAACTTCCTTCATCAATCTTTCGGATTACCTATTTTTAGATCGCCCTTCAGTCATATTTTTTCATAAAAATAGTATCAGGTTTGTGAAGGAATCAGCCAAAAAAACAACAACAAATAAAAAACTAATTGGATTTAAAAAAAAGTCTGGTTACAGAAATACTAAGAGAGATTTGTTTGTTTTAAAAACAGGTTTCTCTACATCGAACAAAAACTGGGGATTCAATTTTGCCTTGGGTCATTTTCTTATAAAATGATTTTTAAGTTTAGCTATATTTGCTTGATCAACATAAAAACTGAAAAACAAATGTTTTTTTTTCGTATTGCTTAATGTGAACCAATTATGGTTCCATTCAGCTTTAGTAAATTTTGACGCCTATTCTTTGTCCAAAATGAAACTACTTTTTCCGTGTGTGCATCATTAACAGTTTTGAATTCATTTGACACGCTTTATTATTAAATAATTAATTTTAACAAACATAGAAGAATTTGAAACCTTTTTTAAAGGTCAAATTTCCCATTCAGTACTAAGCTCTTCGAAATTTACATAATTGATGTATGATATTTTATGAGGTACCTAATGGTCCATTAGCAGAGACATGATTTATAGGAAAAGAAAGTGAAACATTTTCACAGGAATTCAGATTATGATACCATAACTTTCCGTAGGATTTTTTTTTGACAATGCAACTGTAGAAATTTTGTAATTGTTCTGAGGAAATCCGGATGGAATAAGAATGTATGTTGCTGTTATAATTATTGGGAAACATCGTATGGTCTTGTATAGGTCAGTTATACCGAAAATCATATGCTGGACAAAAATTGTTTTTCCGTGACGCCATTCCAAATAAAAAACATTATTCAAAAATTTGTAGAACTTACAAAAAACATTTTTTAATAACATTTTTCACAATTATATATTCTTTACTAGCGCTTATTACTTATTTCACGCTTATTTCAAGAAAAACATTCTCCACTTTACTGTTCTTGAAAGTATATTTTTCTGTAGCTGCAATCGTCAAAATGGATTTTTTAAAAGAAATTTTCAAAAAATGTTGTAGAAATTTAGAGTGGGAGAAAATTCAATTACAAAAAATCCTATTGGAAAAAGTAGTGTGAGGATATATATAACGAAAATTTGCAATCATTGTTGTTGAAAACCTGATTGGCTTCGCAACACTTAAAGTTGTTTCATATCAATTTGAAATAATGCTTTTCGCTGAAAATTAGTATTAAAAAAAAAAAATTAATTGAAAAATCCTAAAATTTCAGAGAAACCTTATGATTTCTGAAAATTTTAGGTTTCATTAGCCTTTTCTCCTTAACCGGAAATTAATGTTGTTAATGAAAAATTATTAGATTTCGAAGATACGACATTTTTGAACAGCTTTCGTTTGTTAATTATATTAGCGATTTTTGCGGAAAATTATTATATTTTAAAGATTCACAATTTTTTTTTTACAATTTTTGATTACGTTACCGTTTTCACCAGAAATGTGTATTTTCAAACGAAAATCATTATTGTTTGAACAAGATTTACATTTTTATAATAGTTTCAGATTATGTTTTTAAACAAAAAATTATTAGATTCAAATCCAACGATTTTTGTTTAGAACAATAAAATTGACAATCTTGAACAATTTAAAATTGTGATAGAGATTTTTGTAGTAAATTGAGATTTTTATTGAAAAATAATTAAATTTCAAACAAGATTTACAGTTTTGAATTATTTATTTTTTTTTGTCATATTATGTTCGTATTTTTCATCAGAAAATTAGCATTCTAATTTTTTCTTAAATCATTCTGTTTCAGTGTAGATTCACAATTTTTGTAAAATTGTAGGTTATGTCGGCAACTTATACCAGAAATAAATTTTTGAAATAAAAAATCATTCCATTTTTTAGAAGATAAAACCCTTTTTAACAATTTCAGACCATTTTCGTGGTTTTCACCGGAAATCGGTACAGGTTTCAAACGATATTCGCAATTTTCAAACAATTTTAGGTTATGTTAATATTTTTCACGGAAAATCGATGATTTTCAACAAAAAAAAAAACATGAGGTTTTTACTGGAAATCGTTTCTTTTCTGTTATTCTAGATAACAGATACTATAAAATACAAAAATTTTGTTTTATCAACAATTCTATTTTTTTATTTCTATTTTTATTGAAAACTACGACGTCGTAACATACGTTCGAAACTACGTTGCAAATTACGTGTGACACTACGTTGGGAACTACGTAGACACTACGTATGAGATTGCGTTGGAATTTACGTCGGGTACTACGTTGGAAGCTACGCAGAACACTACGCCAGAAACGACGTCAAAAATTATATTGAAAACTACGTTGTGAACTACGTTGTAAACCACGAAAGATACTATTTTGTAAATTACGTGGGCTACTACGTTGCAAACCATTTAGGATACTTTGTTGTAAAACACGTGGGATACTACAATTTAAACTACTTAGGGGATTACGTTGGATTTCAAGCAGAAACTACGTTGGAAACTACGCAGGACACTACGACGGAAAAAACGCATCATTTTCGACGTCGCGACGTCGTAAATTATATCAAAAGTTACGTAGGATACTGCATTGAAAACTGAGTAGGACACTACGTTGTAAACTACGTAGGATACTAAGTTGTAAACTACGTCGCACACTACTTTGGAGAATGTGCAGGTTACTTTGTCAGAAATGACGTCGTAAAGTATATTGGAAATAACGTAGGATATTGCGAAGAAAACTACGTTGAAGTCTACGTTGGAATTTATGTAGGAAGCTATGTTGGAAATAAAGTCAGACATCGCGTTCGAAACTACGTGGGTTTGAATTTACTTTCGGAACCACGTTGGAGACAACGTTACAAACTACGCAATACACTACGACGGGAACTACTTAGGGCGCTACATTTGAAACTACGCAGGACAATACGTCGGAAATGACATAGAACACTACGTTGGAAAGCACGTGGAATACTACTTCGGAAACTACGTTGGATGCTAAGTTGTGGACTACGTAGATGACCACGCTGGAATTCAAGTAGGAAGCTACGTTGAATACGCTGTAGTACACTACGTTGGACGCTACGTTGTAAACTACGTAGATGACCACGCTGGAATTCAAGTAGGAAGCTACGTTGAAAACGCTGTAGGACACTACTTTGGAAACTACGTAGAAAACTACATTGGAAACGACGTGCGACACTTCGTTAGAAAATATACAAAACACTATGTTGAAAACTACGTAGCATAATTCGCTGGAAACTACATTGGTTCGAAATTATTTTCAAAACCACATAGAAAACTAGGATAGAAACTACGCAGGACACAACGTCAGAAAATACGTTGGACACTACATTTGAAACTACGCAGGACACTACGTTAGAAATGACGTAGAATACAACGTTAGTAATGACGTTCGACACTACATTGGAAACTACGCAGAATGCAACGCTGGTAACTACGATGGTTCGGAATAAAATTCGGAACCACGTACAAGTTTACGTCAGAAACTACACAGGATTCTACGTCGGAAACCACGTTGAGTACTACGACGGAGGAGATACGTTAGAAACTACACAGCAAACTACGTCAGAAACTACGCTAAACATTACATTTCAAACTATGTAGGACACTACGTTTGCAATGACGTAGAACACTACGTTTGCAATGACGTAGAACACTACGTTGTGAAGCACGTAGCATAATACATTAGAAACTATGTGACACACCACGTTGTGAACTACGTAGGAGAGAACGTTTAAATTTAAGCAGGAACTTACGTTGGAAACTAATCAGGAAACAACGTACGACACTATGTTAGAAACTACGTGCAATTCTATGCTGTAAACTACGGTGGTTAGGAATAACATTCGGAATCACGTAGTAGTTGACGTAAGGAACTACGCAGGATTCTACGTCCTAAACCACGTTGGGCACTACATTTGGAACTACGTAGGACACTATGTTTTAAATGATTGAGAACACTACGTTGGAAACGTTGTAAACTACTTGGGGGACTACGTTGAAATTTAAGTAGGAAGCTACGTTTGAAACGACGTCGGAAACTACGTTGGAATCTGCGTAGAATACTACGTTGCAAACGTCGTAGAACACTACATTGGAAATGACGAACAACACTTCGTTAGAAATACGTAAAACACTATGTTGAAAACTACGTAGAATACTACGCTGGATTCTACGTCAGAAACTACGCAGGGCACTACATTTGAAACTACGTTGGGCACTACGTTATAAATGATTGAGAACACTACGTTGGAAAGTACGTGAAATGCTACGCTGGAAACTAGGATGGTTCCGAATTACATTCGGATCCACGTAGGAGACAACGTTAGAAACTACGCAGGATTCTACGTTAGAAACTACGCCGCGCACTACATTTGAAACTACGTAGGGCACTACCTTAGAAATGATTGAGAACACCACGCTGGAAAGCACGTAGGATACTACGTTGGAAACTACGCGGGACGTTACGTTCTAAGCTACTTATGAGACTACGCTGGGAGTTAAATAGGAAACTACGTTGGAAACTACCTTGGAAACGACGTACGACTCTACGTTGGAAACTGCGTAGAATGCTACGCTAAAAACTACGGTGGTTCCGAATTACATTCGGAACCGCGTAGGAGACTGCGTTAGGAACTACACAAGATTCTACGTTAGAAACTACGCAGGGCACTACATTCGAAACTACGTAGACACTACGTTAGGAATGATTGAGAACACCACGTTGGAAAGCACGTAGGATGCTGCGTTGGAAACTATGCGGGACGCTACGTTGTAAGATACGTAGGAGACTTTGTTGGAATTTAAGTAGGAAGCTACGTTTGAAACGACGTAGGACACTACGCTGGAAACTACGCAGAATACTACGTTGGAAACGACATAGAACACTACATTGGAAACGTCGTATAACTTACGTTCGGAACTACGTAGAAAATACGTTAGGAACTACGCTGGACACTACCTCAGATACTACGTTGGATACTACATTTGAAACTGCGCAGGACACTACGTTATAAATGGCGTAGAATAATACGTTGGAAAGGACGTAGGATACTGCAAAAGAAAGTAAGTGAGACACTACGTTGTAAACTACGCAGAAGACTACGTCGTAAACTACGTGAAAGACTACGTTGTAAACTACGTGAAAGACTACGTTGTAAACTACGCAGAAGACTACGTTATGAACTACGTTGAAGACTACGTTGTCAACTACGCAGAAGACTACGATGAAATTTAAGTGGGAAACTGCGTTGGAAACTACCTTGGAAACGATGTACGACACTACGTTGGAAACTACGTAGAATTCTACGCTGGAAACTACGTTGGTTCGAAATTACGTTCGGATCCACGTAGGATACTACGGCAGAAACTACGCAGGATTCTACGTCAGAAACTTAGTAGTGAAACTACGTTAAACAACTACGTTGAAACTACGTTAGACACTACGTCAGAAATGATTTAGAATACTACGTTGGAAAGCACGTGGAATACTACGTTCAAACTACGCAAGACGCCACGTTGTAAATTACGCAGGAGACTACGTTGGAAACTACGCAGAATGCTACGCTGGAAACTATGTTGGTTCGAAATTACGTGCGGATCGACGTAGGAGACTACGCCAGAAACTATGCAGGATTCTACGTCAGAACCGAAGTAGGGAAACTACGTTAAAAACTACGTTGAAACTACGTTAGACACTACGTCAGAAATGATTTAGAACACTACGTAGGAAAGCACGTGGGATACTACGTTCAAACTACGCAAGACGCCACGTTGTAAAATACGTAGGAGACTACGTTGTAAACTACGTAGGAGACTACGTTGGAATTTAAGTAGGAAGCTACGCTGGAATCAACGTAGTAATCGTAAACGACGTCGTTTTCAACGTAATTTCTGACGTAGTCTTCTACGTAATTTAAAAATTTGGAACTAAATTTATAGAATCTGAACCGTGAATGCACTGCAGTCACAACAATATATAAAATTATAACACGTAGTCGCCGTTAGCACCAACTGTCGATACTAATTACTTATTACAAAATTTCCTAACGCTTCTGGGTCTGCTTCATTCGATTGGTTGATAATTATCTGATAAAGAATTGAAATTCAGATGCGTGGGTGAATTTACTGCAAACTGATACCCTGTGAAAAAGTCAATCTGATGTGGAGTCAAAGTCGGTGTAAGTTAATCCAATAATCAGTATTCATTAGGTGTGATGAGAAGGTCTGTGGGGTATGTGGTTCAATTACTGAATTAGAATATGGGGGAGTGATCGAAATTGATGTGAATTTGGTTCAAGAGTTTTCGTGTATTTTCTGTGGGAATTGGGAGGTGAAAATTTAATCGAATCGAGGGTTTAGGAAAAAAATTATTATAAACTTTAATTAGAGGAAGAGAAATTTTGAATACGAAATTAATATAATATTGGAATAATATAAAGAATTTTTTTAATTCATTAATAAACAAATTTGAAAATATCAAGTTTAAAAAATTGAAACAATAAATTAATAATTTTGAATTAACCGCATATGAAAAAAAATTGAATCATTTAAAATTCAAAGGAATTGGAATTGTATTTTTTTCAATTCAAAGCTCTCAAAGTTTAACAATTTTATTTTGAATTAAAGTATCTCGAAATTGAATAATTTCAGATTGAAATTTGAAAAATGCACTTATACATATCGAATTGAATAATTTCAGATAGGAATTTTAAAAAATTGAATCATTTAAAATCCAGAGGAATTGAAATTCGAAGCGGTCGAAATTAAAAATGTTTATTTTCAATTTGAGAATCTTTAAAGTGAATGATTTCTAATTGAAGCTGCGAAAAAAGTATATTTTTAAAACGTCAAAAAAATAAATATTTTTTTATTAGAATTAAGAAAATTGTGTTATTTAAAATTCAAAAAAATTGAAAATCTATCTTTTTCAATTCAAAGTCATCAATATCGTACAATTTTATTTTGAATTAAGGTATCTCAAAATTGAATAAATTCAAATTGAAAATTTTTTAAATCACAGTTTCAAGATGTTCATAATTAAATAATTTCAGATTTGAATTTGGAAAATTGGATCATATAAAATTGAAAAGAATTGAAATCGAATCATTTTCAATTCAAAGCGGTCAAAATTGAAAAATGTTATTTTTGAATTAAATGATTTCGGAATTGAATGAATTTAGAGTAAAATGGTTAAAAATCACAATTTCAAAAAGTTCAATATTGAATAATTTCAGATAAGAATTTTAAAAATGGAATCATTCAAAATACAAAGGAATTGAAATTCAAAGCGTTAGAAATTGAACAATTTTATTTTTAATTTGAGAATCTTGAAAGCGAATGATTTCTGATTGAAGCTGCGAAAAAAGTATATTTTTAAAACGTCAAAAACTACATTTTTTTATTGCAATTAGGAAAATTGTATTATTTAAAATTCAAAAGAATTGAAAATCTATCCTTTTCAATTTAAAGCCTTCAAAAATTGTACAATTTTATTTTGAATTAATGTATCTCAAAAATTGAATAAAATCAGATTAAAATCTTTAAAAATCACAATTTCAAGACTTTCATCATTAAATAATTCCAGATTAGGATTTTGAAAATTGGATCATTTAAAATTGAAAAGAATTGAAATCGAATTATTTTCAATTCAAATCGGTCAAAATTGAAGAATATTATTTTGAATGAAAGTATCTGGAATTGAATGAATTTAGAGTAAAATGGTTAAAAATCACAATTCCAAGAAGTTCAATATTGAATAATTTCAGATAAGAATCTTGAAAATTGAATCACCTAAAATTAAAAGGAATTGAAATTTAAAGCGTTTGAAATTGAAAAACTTTATTTTCAATTTGAGAATCTCGAAAGTGAATGATTTCTTACTGAAGTTGTGAAAAAAGTATATTTTTAAAACGTCGAAAAGTAAATATTTGTTGATTAAAATTAGGAAAATTGTATTATTTCAAATTCAAAAGAATTGAAAATCTATCTTTTTCAATTTAAAGCCTTCAAAAATGGTACAATTTTATTTTGAATTGAAGTATCTCAAAATTGAATAAATTCAGATTGAAATTGTTAAAAATCACAATTTCAAATGTTCATAATTGAATAATTTCAGATTAGAATTTGGAAAATTGGATCAATTAAAACTCAAAGAAATTGAAATCGTATCATTTTCAATTCAAAGCTTTCAATATAGAACAATTTTATTTTGAATTAAAGTATCTCTGAATTGAATAGTTTCAGAATAAAATGATTACAAATCAAAATTTCAAAAAGTTCAATATTGAATAATTTCAGATAGGAATTTTGAAAATAGAATCATATAAAATCCAAAGGAATTGAAATTCAAAGCGTTCAAAATTGAACAATTTTATTTTCAATTTGAGAATCTTGAAAGTGAATGATTTCTGATTGAAGCTGTGAAAAAAGTATATTTTGAAGACGACAAAAAGTGGATATTTTTCGATTAGAATTAGGAAAATTGTTTTATAAGAAATTCAAAAGAATTGAAACTGTATCTTTTTCAATTTGAAGCCCTCAAAACTGGTACAATTTTATTTTGAATTGAAGTATCTCGAAATTGAATAAAGTCAGATCGAAATCTTTCAAAATCACAATTTCAAAACGTTCGTAATATAATAATTTCAGATTAGAATTTTGAAAATTGGATCATTCAAAATTCAAAGGAATTGAAATTGTATTATTTTCAATTCAAGGATTTCCAAATTTAACAATTTTATTTCGAATTAAAGTATCTCGAAATTGAATAATTTCAGAATAAAATGGTTAAAAATCAAAATTTCAAAAAGTTCAATATTGAATAATTTCAGATAGGAGTTTTTAAAATTGGATTATATAAAATCCAAAGGAATTGAAATTCAAAGCGTTCAAAATTGAACAATTTTATTTTCAATTTGAGAATCTTGAAAGTGAATGATTTCTGATTGAAGCTGCGAAAAAAGTATATTTTGAAAATGACAAAAATTGAATATTTTTCAATTAGAATTAGGAAAATTGTATTATGAAAAATTCAAAAGAATTGAAATTGTATCTTTTTCAATTTAAAGCCTTCAAAAATTGTACAATTTTATTTTGAATTAATGTATCTAAAAAATTGAATGAAATCAGATTAAAATCTTTAAAAATCACAATTTCAAGACTTTCATAATTAAATAATTCCAGATTAGAATTTTGAAAATTGAATCATTTAAAATTGAAAAGAATTGGAATCGAATTATTTTCAATTCAAATCGGTCAAAATTGAAGAATATTATTTTGAATGAAAGTATCTGGAATTGAATGAATTTAGAGTAAAATGGTTAAAAATCACAATTTCAAAAAGTTCAATATTGAATAATTTCAGATAAGAATTTTGAAAATTGGATCATTTAAAATCCAGAGGAATTGAAATTTAAAGCATTTTAAATTGAACAATTTTATTTTCAATTTGAGAACTTTTGAAGTGAATGATTTCTGATTGAAGCTGTGAAAAAAGTATATTTTGAAAACGACAAAAAGTGGATATTTTTCGATTAGAATTAGGAAAATTGTTTTATAAAAAATTCAAAAGAATTGAAACTCTATCTTTTTCAATTTGAAGCCTTCAAAAATGGTACAATTTTATTTTCAATTGAAGTATCTCAAAATTGAATAAATTCAGATAGAAATTGTTAAAAATCACAATTTCAAAACGTTCATAATTGAATAATTTCAGACTAGAATTTGGAAAATTGGCTAATTCAAAATTCAAAGGAATTGAAATTGTATTATTTTCTATTCGAAGCTTTCAATATTGAAAAATTTTATTTTAAATTAAAGTATCTCGGAACTGAATAATTTCAGAATAAAATTGTTAAAAATCAAAATTTCAAGAAGTTCAATATTGAATAATTTCAGATAAGAATTTTGAAAATTGAATCAGTAAAAATTCAAAGGAATTGAAATTCAAAGCGTTCAAAATTGAACAATTTTATTTCTAATTTGAGAATCTTGAAAGCGAATGATTTTTGATTGAAGTTGTGAAAAAAGTATATTTTGAAAACGACAAGTTAATATTTTTCGATTTAAATAAGGAAAATTGTATTATTCAAAATTCAAAAGAATTGAAATTGTCTCTTTTTCAATTTAAAGCCTTCAAAAATGGTACAATTTTATTTTGAATTGATGTATCTCAAAACTGAATAAATTCAGATTGAAATTGTTAAAAATCACAATTTCAAAACGTTCGTAATATAATAATTTCAGATTAGAATTTTGAAGATTGGATCATTCAAAATTCAAATGAATTGAAATTGTATTATTTTCAAGTCAAGGATTTCCAAATTTAGCAATTTTATTTCGAATTAAAGTATCTCGAAATTGAATAATTTCAGAATAAAATGGTTAAAAATCAAAATTTCAAAAAGTTCAATATTGAATAATTTTAGATAGGAGTTTTGAAAATTGGATCATATAAAATCCAAAGGAATTAAAATTCAAAGCGTTCAAAATTGAACAATTTTATTTTGAATTTGAGAATCTTGAAAGTGAATGATTTCTGATTGAAGTTGTGAAAAAAGTATATTTTAAAAACGACGGAAAGTGAATATTTTTCGATTTGAATTAGGAAAATTATATTATTTGAAATTGAAAAGAATTGAAATTGTATCTTTTTCAATTTAAAGCGTTTAAAAATGGTACCATTTTATTTTGAATTAAAGTATCTCGAAATTGAATAAAGTCAGATTGAAATCTTTAAAAATCACAATTTCAAGACGTTCCTAATTAAATAATTACAGATTAGAATTTGGAAATTGGATAATTTAAAATTGAAAAGAATTGAAATCGAATCATTTACAATTCAAAGCAGTCAAAATTGAAAATTTTTATTTTGAATGAAAGTATCTCGGAATTGAATCAATTCAGAGTAAAATGGTTAAAAATCACAATTTCAAGAAGTTCAATA